>JAKUCV010007792.1:0-16510 GCA_028386065.3 Turnera subulata | reverse complement strand
TTTATCGACTGATTAATAAAGTCGAGCACTCGGTATCCCCTAATAGGTCAACCGTGCCATCGGGTCACCACGAACCCATTTGTGCACATTAGGCCAAGCCAATATGCACCATTGTCCTCAATCCACTAGTAGCACGTGTTACCGATCCAAAACCCATAGTATCATGTACACATGAAATGTGAGCATCACGCACAAGATACCGAATACACGATCCAACTAAGTAGAATGTCCTCGAAGGACAAGTAACACCCGGCTCTCATCAAATAAGTATCCCCCTAGGTACCTAGGTGTACCCGGGGTATCACAGTACCCATGCGCGGAACACATGGGGGCATACCTCCTTTGTATTTGACCCAGGTGACTACACACTCAATCCCCTAGACTGGTTATGGAAGATGCACCAGGTTCTAACTCGAGAGATGTTTGGCCTCCTAATGGTAACGGCTTGGAGCATCTGGAATAACCGAAACCTTCTGAGGCTTGAGAAAAAAATGCAGAAACCCTGAGGACACTGCCTCCTATATATGCACTAGCCTATTGGAGGGAATACATAGATGCTGAACACCGGAGGAAACTTCTCCAACAGCCTTTCCTGGCGAATGATGCACCAACCTGCTGCCCCTCAAGACCTGCAGATCTCCATACCTTACACTCAGATGGTGCGCTTTTTTCGTCCATTAGCAAGGGAGGCACTGGCTTCCTGATTCAAACAACTAGGGGATCTTTTGTTGCAGCCGGTTTGAATTCCCACTATGGTTTTATGGATCCTATGTTGATGGAATCGATGGCAATGAGAGAAGGATTGTTGTTGGCAAAACAGACTGCCAAAATCTCCACAACTCCATAATGAACCACAAAACTGATCTCTCCTATAGATCAACTGTCTTAGAAGATATTGTAGCTCTATCTTACTCTTTTGATTACTTTGAATGCGCTCACACACCAAAACAATGTAATACTGCAGCTCACCTCCTTGCGAGGCGCTCGGTAGATCTTGGAGTAGAGCATATATGGCTTGACCAAGCCCCTACTTTTATCACTAGAGCTATACAGGAGGCTATGTAGCTGGTTTTTCCCAATGAATAAAAATATCGATTTATCATCAAAAAAAAAAAGTTATCTAGCATATGTATAAAAACCATTTGAAGGATCCTCACCCATTGTCACCCCACATAAGACTCAAATAATATTTTCAATTCAAACAAACAAGTAAAATTAGTTAGTTATATCAAATTTTTGTTACCTTAATATTTCTAAACTTGATGGTTTGAATATATTTAACTTTTTATCATGGAGCTACTCTTTGAAAAAAAAAATTCCTACTATGTATACGATGCACGTGGTATTTCTTTTGTATGTGTTGGTGATCTTAATAGTACCAACTATTATGGTTTGGAAATTTTGTATTATAATAAAAGAAGTTCCAAGATAACAATTAAAAGTTATTAACTAGTATAATTTTTATTTTCCAAAAGTTATAAGATAAATTTTTGAATTGTCATTTTCCTATACAATACCCTTGGTTTTTAAGAAATTTTAAATTTTATTTTAATTGGAAGAAACATTCCCCAGCACCCACTTCGTCAACCTCTCCTCCACAAACAAAGGTAAGAAGAAATTGTTGATCTTAGCCAAAAAGGCCGAGAAAGGTTTGGTAAGAAGAAATTCACCCATCGATCTTTGGCTTTCTTCACAACAACAACGGCTCTTGTTAATGTACTGGTTGTTTTTTTTTTTTTACTGTCGAATTTATGTTGGAAAGGGACATGCACGTGAAAGGCTGAAGAGTAGACCTAGTGACCCCCAATTATGTAAGAGCACTATACGTAGAACTAACATAATTATTGATAAAGCTTCTATTGCTTTCGTCTGGTCAATTCAACCCATGTGGAAAACGAAGACTAGACGGACACCGACAAGTTAAAACTGCTTTACACATAACTTTTTTCCAACTAATGTTAACTACTAATTAATATTATCTTGTATAATAATTAAATACTAATATATCATTAATCAAAGTCATATTTTAACAGAAGACTTCTTTCTTAAAGACCTACCACCAAGTGAAACATTGGACTTTTGAATAAAGTTGAGAGTGATATATCTATGTTAAAAATTTTATGGTGGGAGACTCTCCAAATCTCATTAATTGTGAACCATTTGATTATGTTAGTAAAACATTTTTTTTCCTCCTCAACAAAATCTCTCCATTGATGTAACTGAAAAGTTGGGATTACAAACATGGGATAAGCGATTTGTTGACACAAGTGGTGAGTGATTTAGTTTCGTTTAAAATCTTATTTTAGGTTCAAATTCTTATGTTGTGAGACTCATCCACCATAATTAGGTGTGTTGAATCCAGATAGATAAGTGTAAAGTACTGAATATTAAATGAAAAAAAAAGCTTGGATTATGGTATTGCAATTAGGATGACCAAAATTCGTGCAAGAGGGCTTAAGATTCTCGTGTGCAATCACAAATCCACATTGTGTTCCAAAAAGACCTGCAAATCCGATAGGCTTTGGAACCGGGCCAGCAAAATATCTCTCGCAAACAAAGAATCCCACACCAATCCCAACTTTGACATAATTAGCGTCCATCAATTTAATCGCGTGCTATTTCTGTTAGCTTCCAAGTTTAGCAGATTCTGGACATTTTTTCGTGTTGACAAGTCTTCAATTGTTATAAAATGACAGATAAAATTCACTTTTTGATAGAATAATACAAGCTTGATCAAGGTAATAATTCAACCTTGATGGAAGTAATATACTTTTAATGATAATAATACAATTTTGATGGTAATAATAATGGAGAATAATAAACTTGGATGGAGAGAGATTAAGAAGAGAGGTGTAAGGGGATGAGAATAGAGTGAAGTTTATGGTGGGATGTAAGTGTATGAAAGTGAAGAAAAGAAGGGGTATTTATAGTTGGAAATAGGAGGATAAAAACAAATAAGTATGATTAATTTAAAATGAAAAAATCAAAGGGATGTTAGGTAAAGAAAAATGATATTAGGATTAGGACAAATGGAATTATGGAGGGTAATTAGCTAAAGAGATGATTCCAAGTAGAAGCTTGGTGTAGGGGTAAAATATTTACCGGGGGTAAATTCAGATATGATAAAAATGAATTTTACTGGATGGTAATATTGACATTCGCATAATTTATTTATAACACTCCTCCTTGAATGTCATTACACCTTATATAGAATACGCTTGGAAAGAACTGTTTTGTTAAAAACCTTATCAAAAAAGCCTAGTGGGACAAAAACTTGGTGAAGGAAAAAAGAGTGCAGTGCGTATTCCACTCCCCATGATTTTGGCAACCCTTGATATCTCGATTCCTCCATAAACCAATCCTCTTCATCAATTCTTCAAAAGTTATAGTAAGAACTGATTTTGCAAATAAATCTGTCAGATGTCACTGGAATGATTATTTGATGTATCCTCCCTTAAATTGGGCAATGCAGTTAGCATTATCTTCATAAATCATCGTTGGAACATCTTCCTCGCTAACTAATCCATATGAATCTTGACTATGTTGTATCATCGATCTTAGCTAAACACATTCCCGGCTAACTTCATGTACGAACACAAATTCTTCATTATTTGAAGTAGCAATGATTCTTTGTTTTCTGGCCATGATACTTCATGTATCTGCCTATATTTTATATGGATCAAATAAATGGTTTGCATCTTCAAAACAAATTTTTTTCTCCTTGGAATCACAAAGTTAAAATAATTTCATGTTATATCTTGCTAATAAGTTTATTACAAAAGCTTTAGGCTTTATGTTACTAGCGAGATAAACTGCACTACGGTATGGTATTTCATGACCACTCTAATCTTTGCGAGATTTTTATTCTCAAACTCTTTCATTAAATTATAGCACAGATTTAGAAACTTCTTCAGGAGTTCCAATAGTATTTAATTCACAAATAAAAATGATGAAAAGTTCATATGTCGATAAAGATACCACAATAATATCTAAATCATCAATAGCAATAAGAAATTCACACATACATCGCTTAAATGAAACACATGGAGCATATATGCAAGAATAATTATACCACACATATCCAAATTGGTTTAAACCATGTAAAAATTAATTTAGTTTTGTTGAATATATATATCCCGGGAATTAGTTCTTCAGGCAACATGAATCCTTCAAGGATTCTCATGTATATGTCATGACTTATGGATCCATATAAATAGGCTAAAATAGCATCCATTAGATGCATTTTTAATTTTTCATGTATTGCCAGACTTCTTAAATGATGAAAAATAATTGCATCCACCACATGGGAGTTTGTCTCCTCATAATTAATACCGGATCGTTGGGTAAAATTTGTGCTACAAATCGTTCTTTATATCTCACTTCATTTCATTTTTACACAAATATCCATTTATTACCGACCAATTTTACACCCTCATGTGTAGGGACTACAGGCCCAAAATTTCTCGCTTCATAAACGAGTCTAACTCAGCCTTAATTGTGTATTTTCACTTTAGCAATTATTTATGTACCTACATTCATCAACAGAAATAGGTTTATGATCCTCATTTCCTTTCATAACATTTAGCACTATATTATATGCAAAATTACGCCGAAGGTTATTTCACGTCGGTTTCATCTTGTTCCTGACACAGTATAATTGATTGATATCTCATCATTTTCATTTATTTCAGGAACCTAAGTTACTTCTGGAGCTTTATCAATTGTGTCAGGAACCTCTTCTGGAGGATTTTCCTCTTCTTGAGGATTTTCAATATGAACCTCTACTGGAGGTTTTACTTTCTCAATGGGGCCGTATCTTTGCTCCTTTCCTTTGTCAAAAATTTTTATCTTTGGAACTGAGTAGTCTTCCACGCTTTCGGTGTGCTTTAGATTTATTTACATTCTTTGGTTGTTCTTTAGGAACATCAGTCAAATAGGAGCATCTGCAGCTGGTATAAGATTTGGTCACTCTATTTACATCAGTAAATGTGTCTAGCAATTGATTTGCCAAATTTTGCAAATGAATCACCTTTTGAACTTTAGGTTCACACTAATTTGTTCGAGGATAAAAAAAGCAAGATATTGATATAGCATTTCAATAATTTCTTGATCCAGTTGCTTATTTTTTCTCCCTGATGTTGGGTAAATACTTTCATCAAATTGACAATAAACAAATCTTATTGTAAATGAATCTCCAGTTGATGATTTCAATTATTTTATAACTGATTGAGATTCATACCCCACTTATATCCCCAATCTTCTTTGAGCACCCACTTTAGTTTCCTATGGTAGAATAATTGGTGCATAACCAGAGGTCTGAAGAAGGGAGATATTAGTTCGTGACCATAAACTAACTGAATGGGGAGATATTATGATAACTTATTGGCATGATGTACACAACTATTGTTGTATCTAAAATGCCATATTCCCAAGTAGTAATGGGGAGTCTATTTCCCATCTGTAATGGTCTTGCAATCAATTAGAAATATTCAATAAACGATTCACCCTGATCGTGTTGGGTATGAACATAAGCTACATGATATTCAACCATTATTTCCAATGATATATATTAACCATTGAAAGAATACACTAGTAATATCAAGACATATCGTCTTATAAAATAATTAGGGATATGTACCCGTAATTGGCGTGATTATTAAAATAAGCGCGCAAAATGCCAAATTATGTCTAATAAGCACACAATAGACCTTCTAGTCGACGCATCGATTAAAATCATAAAATTACCTAGATGGTCAACATGGCGGATTTATTAGTCCGCATATATGTCCCTAAATTATTTTCAAATATGCTGGTGATTCTAGGCCAACCTCATCATAGGAAGGCCAAATAATTAATTTTCCTTCGCAACAAATAAACACATGGAAATTCATTGGTTGTAAAAAATTCTGGTTTTTTAATGAATGATCAAATAAAGTTTCAATAACTCTACGCATCATATTGATCTCGGATGGCCCAACCGGTCATGCCAAACAAGAAATCCATGAACCAACTTCGAGTTGGTGCCAGCTTCAGGCTATGCAAACTATGTATTTTAATAATTTAAGAAAAATTATTTGCCAGCTTCAGGTTGCTATGTGCCAGCTGCAGGCTGGATATGATAACTTTCATCGACTTATATTTTATATAGTACAATCTAAAGGATAATGCAAGTATTCTTTCCACAAATTATTTGTTACATGCAGTAGTTGCCTTTATAATATAGAGATATTCAAACATTTCTTTCACTTATTGTCTCAACGTCATATCCGTTTGAATATTAATAAATTCCTTTGTGACTTGAATAAAATATCCTTTTACTATTATAAGTAGGAAAAAATTTTTCTCTTCAGGAGTATAATAAAATTCATGCTCTTCCAGTGCATAAACATTTGCTCTTCCAAAGCATATTAATTTATAATAATACTTGTACTCTTCTGGAATTTAAATATATGTTATTCTAGAGCATAGTAAAACTTGTGCTCTCTCAGAGCATATTATTCTTCTTCTCATTCACTTTTTTTTAGATTGTGCTATCATATGCTACTTACAAATAATTTTCGTTTATTAAATACATAATATTTTTTTATGCTAATCGAAGTTTTTATTGATGTAAAATACAGAATATATTATTGCATTGTCTCCAGGACAAATGCCAAAGTTATTATTATAGAAACTATAGTTTCATGTTCACATTAAAAATTAACAGTTATAACATATTATAAAATAAATATAAGTAAAAATAAAATATAAGATAAAATAAAATAAAATAAAATAAACTATAATATACAATAACATGATAAAATGGAACATAAAATAAATTCAATTTTGTACTTTTTTCTTAAAATATATATTCGCTTGCACCTTCAGGGTAAGCAAGATAAATAATAATATCCAGAAATGAATCTATCTGAAATTTAATATCATGGTCATCATCTTGAACAAAATTGATTTAATTAATATTAGATATGTCCTTCAGGGACATTTAGTAAAATTCTACCAAGTGGCATGTTCAAACAGCCAAACCAAAATTATCATTATATGGTCACATTCACTTCAGGGAATGGAGTAGAGCCATGGGATTCATGATTATTCAATAATAGCTTATTCTTTTGTTCAGCCACAAGGAGGCATGAAATTAAATCCTAAAATTTCGTGAAGCCTTCTTCATGATATTGCTACTGCAAGAGTACATTTGATGTATGAAAAGTAGAGAATTTTTTTTTTCTAGAATGACCTTCTTCTGGTGGTTATACCTTTCTTTCAAATTCTTCCAAAGATCTGCAGGATCTTTGACAATAAAATATTCAATCTTTATAATATCATGAAGTTGGTGGCCAAAAAAATTATGACTTTAGCCTTCTTTAAATTAGATGCTTTGTTTTCTTCTTTTATGTATTTCAGCATCTAATGCCCATGACAAATTTCTTCTAGAAATGTTAAGGATCTCGAATTCAAGTTTTGCAATATTAAATGTGGGAGCTATTTGCAATTTGGTAGAGATTTATTTGTCATGGGATATTGCTTTTCCTATGTATTAGGAGGATCTACTGGTTGTTCTGGATAGCGACTGAAGGTAACAATATAAGGAATCTTAGTGTGGCTATGTATGAGTTTTATGGAGCTGCTAGAGTGGAGCTGCAGATACTCTGTTATTTGTCCTTTGCTTAATTTCTGCAGGTAGGAGCTGATGTGGTAACCTTCCTTAATGTCAATGTTTTTATGTCTGTATTGTTCTTATCTGTGTGAGCCAAGTCCCTATTGGCTTCCAAAATTGTAAGCTATTGATTTTAACCTTAATAAATATCATTTATATAAAAGAACAATAATGAAATAATATCAAAAGATATAAAACAAGTAATAAAGAGTAGTACAATAATAATATAGAATAGATAATAAATATACGCTTTTTCAGCAATGATAATAGCAAAATAATAAAGAATATATAATATATATACGCTTACTGGATAAATCTTTCAGCAATATTAGTAGAATACCACTAAAAAATATGTAATATATATACGCTTACTCAATAAATCTTTCAGCAATATTAATAGCATAATAATAAAGAATATATAATATATGCTTACTCGATAAATCTTTCAGCAATAACAATAGCATAACAGTAAATAATGTATAACATATATAGAAATAATGAAAGTAGTAATAAGACAAGTTTTAGAAATAAATATCTTAGTAGGGTAGAGACTCGTGCTGATAACGTGTTATAAAATGACAGAAGAAATTCACTTCTTGATAGAATAATACAAGCTTGATCAAGGTAATAATCTAACCTTGACGGAAATAATACACTTTTAATGATAATAATACAACTTTGATAGTAATAATAATGGAGAATAATAAATTTGGATGGAGAGAGATTAAGAAGAGAGGTGCATGGGGATGAGAAGAAAGTGAAATTTATGGTACGATGTAAGTGTATGAAAGTGAAGGAATTAATGGGTATTTATACTTGAAAATGGAAGGATAAAAACAAATAAGTATGATTAATTTAAAAAGAAAAAAATCAAAGGGATGTTAGGTAAAGGAAAATGATATTAGGATTAGGACAAATGAAATTATGAAGGATAATTAGCCAAAGAGATGATTCCAAGTAGAAGTTTGGTATAGGGGTAAATGACATTCACACAATATATTTATAACATCAATTATATATTTTGCACCGCTCACTCTTGAACTATATCCTGAAGCAAATGTGTTTCCTTTATTGTCATTGTAACATTTGCACCATATCATTCTTTTTCCTCTGAATCTAGTTTTCTGGCCATCTCGAGTGTTTGTCGTCGTTTGTGTAAGACATATATGCACACAGCCTTTTTAGAGGAAATGGAGTATCCTTTGAAAGGGAGGATTCCCTAAGGTTGATCATGTACAATAGTGCAAGCTTCTTCCAAAGTTCCTGTACAATCCCCGTACACATGATTAACCCTTCCTTATCTTCCACCCCCTACGGCTATTTACTGCACCCAACATTCACTCTCCTCAACAACCCTTTCAAAACCCATCATTCAATCAACCGAACAAACCAGTGGCTAACATTAGTTCAGCAAACCAACCCAACATTTACAAATTTTCAAAGAAAATACAAGATTGTAGAATAATAATTTTAGTTAACATTTGTTATAGAATTTCTTAAAAAAAATAAAATTTTTAATAAAAAGACAAACTAAAAATTCAGTTATTTTTTAATTAAAATTTTTTGGTCCATCAAATATTCTCCAAATCAAAGTGCAATGATTTATGAAAGTAGTATTTTGTTGACTCGTTTCGGTCCACTAGTAAGGATGACCCGCTAGGACCCTCCATGGATATGATTATGGATCCTACTGGAAAGCCAATGGAGACATCATAAATAATTGTTGACGAGTAATTACATGCACAGTTTGTTTCCCTGTTATATAAACCTTCCCCCACAGATCTAACCCTGCACTGAACACACACCCAAGAAAGTATCTTCCTTCACAAAGCTCCAGCTAGAGAATTTTTGTGCTTCAGGTAAGAAAATCCTTCCTGTAATCTTACTCTTAGTTTACTTGCTCTGCTGTCTGTTTGATTGTGTTTCATTTACGGTTCTCTTTTGATTCTTAACAGACAATTTTTCAAACAAGATCATGGCCGAGGCTTTGGTAGCAGGAGCTGTTCTGTCAGCTGTCTTTAATGTCTTATTTGAAAAGATGGCTTCTGCTGAAGAAGTTGGAAACAAGAATGAACACTGTCAATGGGCTGCTCGCAGATGCTGAGGAGAAGCAGATCACTTCGCCTGCCGTGAAGAAATGGTTGAACGACCTCAAAGACATTGTTTATGAAATTGATGACTTCCTGGACGAGATTGCCTACAAAGCTCATGAACAACAGCAGATGGGAGAGGCAGCAAGAAGTCCAGAAACATGTTCAGATCAGGTGAGAAACTTCCTCTCTTCTCTTAATCCATGTAAGAAGGGGATGGAAGTGATGCAACCAAGATTGGAAGAGATCTTTGATAGAGTGGAAGACTTGCTGAAGCAAAGAAAACACCTTGGTTTAGTGGCGCAAGATGGGAAAAGACCTGATCATGCATCATCGTCTCAAAACAGAACAACCACTCGTTGCTGATGCTTATGGAGAATTGGAGGACATTGGGAAGAAAATTGCAACAAGGTGTAAAGGCCTGCCTTTGGCTGCAAAATCCCTTGGAAGTTTACTCTATGGTGAGAAAAATGCTACAGCGTGGGACTCCATATTAAAGAGCAATATGTGGGATATGCACCATAGCAAAATTATTCCAGCTCTAAGATTGAGCTATCATTATCTTCCTTCCCACCTCAAGCAATGTTTTGTGTACTGTGCTGTCTTTCCAAAGGACTTCAAATTCCAGAAGCAAGAGTTGGTGCTCTTATGGATGGCGGAGGGATTCATAGTCCAAACCGATAACAGTAGAGATATGGAAGACATCGGCAATGAGTACTTTGAAGAACTTGCACGCAGGTCATTCTTTATTTTTCAAGGATCTGAGTACGATGGTGAAAGGATCTTTGTTATGCATGATCTGGTTAATGACTTGGCAAAATCCATAGCAGGGGAATTTTTCTACAATATGGAAGATGCTGAACATAAGCAAGAACCAAGTAGAAGGGCTCGCCATTTGTTCTACATGCAGGATGGATCTAATCCGTGGGAGCATCAATTGAAGAGTCTCTGGGAAGCAAGAATCTACATACATAGCAGGGGATCATCTAATCCATGGGAGCATCAATTGAAGAGTCTCTGGGAAGCAAGGATCTTGCGGACTTTGATTTATTCGGTGGTGGGGGCTGAGTCTGGTCAATCTTTCAATTTGTTATCAAGATTCGGGCGCTTGCGAGTGCTGGATTTTTCTGTCTTTAATTATGATAAAGATGCTGGATTGGTTACTGAGGTTGCAACGTTGAAATACTTAAGGTTTATGCGACTGTGGGGGCCATCAACCTATGCAACCTTGATCTTAGGCGGACTCGTTTGAAATATATGCCAGCACAGATGGGCAAATTGGTGAAGCTCCAGAATTTAGCAACATTTATTGTGGGTGAACAACGGCGAGGGTCTGGGCTTGGAGAGTTGGGGGAGCTCCGAAATTTACAAGGAGAATTAGATCTTGAAAATCTAGATAAGGTTGTGGATGAGGGAGAAGCCTTGAGGGCCAATTTGAAAGAGAAAAAGGGGCTACGGGAATTGGCTTATTGTTGGGATGATGATGATGATGATGATGATGTTGGCTCCTCAGATGGTTCACTCGACGCAAGCCTACTTCTACAGCATCTGCAGCCTCACATAAATGTGGAGAGGATTGAGATTTGGGGATTTAGGGGTAGGAGGTTTCCAGATTGGGTGGGGGACTCCTCCTATTCCAAGCTTGTGAGTTTGAAACTGGTGAGATGCAAACACTGCACTCACTTGCCACCGCTTGGGCAGTTGCCATTCTTAGAAACACTTTGGTTAGAGCAGTTTGAATGTGTAGTATCAGTGGGGGCTGAGTTCTTCTACGGTACTGGCCGGAGTTGCAAGTCCTCAATCCAACAACCATTTCAATCCCTCAAACGTCTTGATATTACCGACATGCCACGATGGGAGGAATGGATATGTGATGATCCAGATGATGATGAGGGACAAGGCAGAAGGAGGGGATTCCCTGTTCTGGAGCGTCTAGAACTATATGGATGTCCCCAATTGAGGAGGGTGAATCACCTGTTCCTCCCATCCCTTGTTGATCTGATTCTAAGTCATTGCAGCAGCAGTCTTCTGTTGGATTGGGGTTTGGATAAGCTCTCTTCTCTTTCATCCTTGAAGTTAGAAGATATCAAAGATGTGGAATCCTTCCCCGGGAGGATATCTTTGCCTTCTAGTCTATCCGAGATTACCTTATTGGATCTTCATAACCTGAAATCTCTGGATTACAGTGGGCTTAAACATCTCACCTCTCTTCAACATTTGTCAATCGTTCACTGCTGGGAGCTCCAATGCATCCCAGAGGAGGGGTTGCCCTCATCCCTTTCCTTTTTACGAATCGAAGGATGTCCTGTGGTGCAAAGGAGGTGTCAAAGAGGGGAAGGGGAAGATTGGCCCAAGATCTCTCGCATCCCTGAAATAGACATTCCTGCCCCCTAAGACAGCAACGAGGTACGTACACTGACACTTGAATAATTCTTAATTCTTCAAATTAACCAATCTGTGTTTGTTTGGTGAGAACAAAAGGGTCTAATTTATATTAATCAAGCCATTACGTACCTCCTTCCTTAAACTTTAAAGGAACTTGTGAGGATTTGGGAGATAAGCTTGCTTCGAAGTAAACCCTGTTTAATATATATATTATATGATGTTGTTCTTACAGAGCAAAGAGAGCACACAAAAACATTGAAAAAAAAAAACTTTTTCCCCGTAAATATTCGAGATTTTAAATGCAACCAAACAGAAATTAAATTGAGTAGGAAGACTTGCCAACTGAGCATTTCACTGCTAATAGCATCCTATGTCGATGCAGGATGATCATGAGCTGCCACAACAGCTACGCCCTCATGAACCTCCTGCTTCCAATAATATTTTTGAGGACACAACACTGTCGTTGGAATCTACTGCCAACAATAACAACAGCAACATGCACAGCCCTACCTTGGCGCTTAATCCGGAACAGGATGAGCAACAACAAGGCCAGGATCAGGAGGACGGCTCCACATATTTTGATTGGTCCATATTAAGGGATCCATATGATTATCAACCCCCAGATCATTATCAGCCATCCGATGGATTCTTGGGTTTTAATGGCTTCTTCTAGCTCTTTTGTATGCGCAGGATTTGCTTAAAATTCTGCTCCTCCTGTATTCTTGTTTTAATCGTTCATGCTTATTATAGCTCATAAACTTGATGTGTAACGTTGACACATGAGTATCTGTAATTAGGTTTCTTGTTATTATTATTATTATTTTGGTACAAAGGTTCATTATTTCTGATGGTTTCTTAATTTTGATTTTTGGTGGCGCCTGAGGAAAAAAAGGCTCCCATAGTTTCACATTTGATCTTTTGATATATACATATGGCCCTTAATATGGTGCATCCAATCATTATAACACCCTTTATTGCTGTAGGAGGAAGACGAAGAACAGAAAGACTAAAACAGTCTGGTATGTATAAATCAACATGCAAGCAACCAGAGAAAAAGCAACATGAGTAGGAAGAACTGTCTGTCCATTTCGCTCTTCTCTCATCACCGTTTACTGTGTATCTCTCACAGCTGGATTCCAGACCAAATGATGTGAAGAGGATGATAATGAAATGAAAGCAGGGGAGAAAATTACAAGAAGAACGAATTGAATCTCTTCATATTGGAGAGGTAAGGTGATAGGAGAACAGACCAACACAATCAATATTGTAATTCACTTCTCTACCAATTACAATATTAATCTCTAATAAGCATTTTTTTTTTTGGTAGGAAGTGTGAACAAGTTGCTCCTTCCTGCATATGGATTCGGTTGCTTCTGGAACTGTGATGGAATTTTATATCATCAAGGATAAAACTATCTTAGCTTGTGTGTTTTCCTATGGATTTTTAATGTTTGTTTTAATCCAGTTGTTATCTAGGAAACCTGAATATTTAGATAACCAAAGGCTGTAATAATGTTAATTTTGTGTATGCCAATTGCACCTGCAAGTTGCTTACAAGTTGTATATGAACTTCCATATAAGTAAGGATCTGGTGTTTTTTTTTTTTTTTTCCTTTTCATCTGTATATTTGATTGATATTTTGGAATTTCCAGAAATTTGGTATAGTAGATGCTAAAACTATCCGGTGAAACTTTCCGAAATCTAGTACCATTGATTCTAAATCTATCAACCATTTGCATTTGCAGTAGAACGACAATAGAACCAACCATTTGAAGGGCAACTTTCTGGGCTGTTTTTGGAATTGAAAAACCAAAAAATAGGTAACAAAAATCTGATCAAAATCAACAACTGTTCCCGAACCAAAACCCAAGTTTTATTGCATCTCCTCACAGCTTTGTCTCATTCTATATATATACTGTTGTTTTGCATCCAATAAAATTAAAACTAACAACATCTCACATTTCCATGACGTGTGCTAACAAATTGAAATATCCAGAAACATTTTTTTAGTGTAAACAAAAAAAAATACTAACCAGATAAGACCCCACACGGGCAACCCATTACTAAGTAAAGTAAGTCCACTGTGAGAAAAGAATGCTTCCAAAGTTATCTAGCATACGTATAAAAACCATTTCAAGGATTATATCAAATTTTCGTTACCTTAATATTTCTAAAGTTGATGGTTTGAATATATTTAACTTTTTTACCGTGGAGCCACTCTTTGAAAAAAAATCCTACGATGTATACGATGCACGTGGTATTTCTTTTGTATGTGTTGGTGATCTTAATAGTACCAACTATTATGGTACGGAAATTTTGTATTATAATAAAAGAAGTTGCAAGATAACAATTAAAAGTTATTAACTAGTATAATTTTTATTTCTCGAAAGTTATAACATACATTTTTGAATTGTCATTTTCCTATACAATACCCTTGGGTTTTAAGAAATTTTAAATTTTATTTTAATTGGAAGAAACATTCCCCAGCACCCACTTCGTCAACCTCTCCTCCACAAACTAAGGTAAGAAGAAATTGTTGATCTTAGCCAAAAAGGCCGAGAAAGGTATGGTAAGAAGAAATTCACCCATCGATCTTTGGCTTGCTTCACAACAGCAACGGCTCTTGTTAAGAGACATGCACGTGAAAGGCTGAAGAGTAGACCCAGTGACCCCCAATTATGTAAGAGCACTGTACGTAGAACTAACATAATTACTTGATGAAGCTTTTATTGCTTCCGTCTGGTCAATTCTTTGTTTTTAAATTCACCTACACATCACAGTGAGAATCCCATGTGGAAAACGAGGACTAGACGGACACCGACAAGTTAAACCTGCTTTACACATAACTTTCTTCCAACCAATCTTAACTACTAATTAATATTATCTTGTATAATAATTAAATAATATAATATATAATTAATCAAAGTCATATTTTAATAAAAGACTTCTCTCCTAAGGACCTACCCCCAAGTGAAACATTGGACTTTTGAATAAGGCTGACTAATTAATTATGAACCATATAATTATATTAGCAAAATATTTTTTTGTCCTCACTACAAAATTTCTCCATCCATGTAACTAAAAAGTTGGGATTACCAACATGGGTAAGCGATTTGATGATACAAGTGGTGAGTGATTTAGTTTCGTCTAAAATCTTATTTTAGGTTCAAATTCTTATGTTGTGAGACTCATCCACCATAATTAGGTGTGTTGAATCCGGATAGATAAGTGCAAAGTATTGAATATTGAATGGAAAAAAAAAAGCTTAGAGTATGGTATTGCAATTAGGACGACCAAAATTCGTGCAAGAGGGCTTAAGATTCTCGTGTGCAATTACAAATCCACATTGCGTTCCAAAAAGGCCTGCAAATCCGATAGGCTTTGGAACTGGGCCAGCGAAATATCTCTCGCAAACAAAGAATCCCACACCAATCCCAACTTTGACACAATTAGCGTCCATCGATTTAATCGTGTGCTCTTTCTGTTAGCTTCCAAGTTTAGCAGATTCTGGACATTTTTTCATTCTGACAAGTCTTCAATTGTTATAAAATGACAGATAAAATTCACTTCTTGATAGAATAATACAAGCTTGATCAAGGTAATAATTCAACCTTGATGGAAGTAATATATTTTTAATGATAATAATACAATTTTGATGGTAATAATAATGGAGAATAATAAACTTGGATGGAGAGAGATTAAGAAGAGAGGTGTATGGGGATGAGGAAAGAGTGAATTTATGGTGGGATGTAAGTGTATGAAAGTGAAGGAAAGAAGGAGCATTTATAGTTGGAAATGGGAGGGTAAAAAGAAGGGTAAATCGCATATATGGGGCCCGTACTGTTTCAAAAATACCGTTTAGGGGTCTGTACTTTTTTTTGTCTCTTTTACGGGTCCGTACTCCTACTTTCCGTCCCTTTTAGGGGTCTCGGGCAGCCCCGCTGCTGACGTGGACTGCCCGGCCGGGGGTGCATTACACGTGGCTAGGAATGATGCCTAGTATGCATAGTGGGTCCCACTTCCAATTTTTTCCCAAAAATAAAATTGCTGTCAACATCTATCCTGCCAACGAAATGGTTCTTACTATAAGTACCAGATTTCCACTGTTTTAAACTCCCTATGAGATCATACAACTTTATATATATGAATCGTATCTTTGTACTGCTAATCCTCTCTTACTTTCTGTAGTAACCCGTGTACTGGGGCTTGCACAATTTACTTGATGAAGAGGGAAGTAGGAGAATTGGCTTGTGAGATTGTGGGTTGGTTGCTGGTACTAATTATATGCAATGGGTGCGCAATTGGCGCGCTGCTGTGCCAATTGGTGCGCCAATTGGTGCAGTGGTGCCCTATGTGGGCGCAGCCAATTGGGGGTTGCCAG
>JAKUCV010007791.1:0-73439 GCA_028386065.3 Turnera subulata | reverse complement strand
CCACCATCTTTTTCCTCTTCCTCTCACCTCGCCGCCGACACCTAGAGATCGACCCGACGAAGCCGCCCGGACCCATCCCTCCTCCTGCCGAAGTACCGCACCGCCCAGCTCGATCGCCACTTTCGTCACCGTCGCCCTCCCGTCTGCACGCCGACCGTCTCCATGCCGCTGTCGCCGTGCTCAGCCGCCTGCAACCAAGGTGAGAAGCGGGTTGTGTGCAGACCCGAATGCTGACGATATGGGTCGGGTTGACCCGATGCTTTGTGGGTTGGTTTTGGTGTGTATGGGCTAGCGTTTAATGGGCTATGGGTGTGGGCTGGAACTTGGGCTTGGGCACGGACTTGTATGGCCCATTGTTCATGGCCCAGCCTATTTAATAATAAGGATGATAAATAAAAAAAACGGAATATATATATAATACATATAAATGGTTATATTCCTAGGTATATTATGGAATATATTTTTCTGGAATGTTATTATTTCTCTTGAAAATTATGGTAACTGATTAATTCTGGAAAAAGATATATACAAAGGTAATATTTTGATACTATAATTGTTTGGGAAAAACATTTAACCATTGGAAATGTATATATATGTAAATTCGCATTTATTTCAAAAAAAATAATAATAGGCTTATATGATTAATTTTACTGGAAATATAGATGTCTAAAGATAATA
Source organism: Turnera subulata (assembly GCA_028386065.3). Taxonomy (NCBI): domain Eukaryota; kingdom Viridiplantae; phylum Streptophyta; class Magnoliopsida; order Malpighiales; family Passifloraceae; genus Turnera; species Turnera subulata. Next base: position 72,761 of record JAKUCV010007791.1, on the reverse strand, counting down.
ATATTTGGTAACTATAATTTGGCAATTAATTTATATAATGGGAATAGGTAATTATATGCATACCTATATTACTTTCAGAAAAAAAATATGTTTATATGATTAAATCTTCTGGAAAAAGAATACATATGGCATATACTTACCTTAATACGAATATTTTTGATAAATAATAACTTTCCGGATATATATATATATATATATTAATTACATTTAATTTATATTACTAGAAAAAAAAAGAATATAACATGATTTCGAGAATCAAGATTAAATGACATAATGAAAGTATTTCCTGGAATATATAATTCGTTAGGTATTTATTATGGTGATACTTTTATCTTATGGAAAAAAATATCTGATTTGGTAAACAAAATAATAATTATTTTCAAGGAGATATTTTCGGAAAAAGAATTAATAACGGTAAAGGATGTGTAACCGGGATGGGTGATTACGCAGTTTGGGCATCATAGTATACCGATTATATGCATTTATGTGAGCATATTGTCTTGTTGTATAGGTTTGATATCGAGCAGTTTCCTGTGGAACCGGCTTTTGACCGATTGATGTTTTCGGAATTGAGTAATCGGCTAAGGTGAGGATGGATAAACCTTGATATGTGCCCGTAATGCTGTGTGTGCATTTTTGTTGTTTGTGTATTTTTACTGTTCGATGGAATTGCTGGAATGATTGTTGACTGTTACATGATTGCTATGGTATTGTTGATGCTGTTGTAGAAACGTGTTAGTCCTGTGTATGTCATGTTGGAAATATTGTTGAACGGTTTGATAATGTTGAATTGTTTGATGTGAAAGTTTGGTGATATGAAATTGTTGTCTGGATTGTGATATTGATTCTTGGATGATGTGTTGAGGATGATGTTGGATTATTGATTGTGGATAATTGGGAAAAGGATAACGGAAATTGGAATGAAAATTGAAATTGAATTGAGATGATATATTTGTCACTTGGAAAGTAGTGGTACGACTAGATGGTTAGAGACTAGTTCTGTGGTGTCTTGCCAGAGGGTTTGTTGGTTGGGGTGTTGACCCCGGATTTGTGATATTGGGATGTTGATCCCGGATTTGTGATATTGGGGTGTTGACCCCGGATTTGAGATATTGGGATGTTGATCCCGGATTTGAGATATGGGGATGTTGATCCCGGATTGTGGTGGGGCCTGGCATCCAGAATTAGTTAATAACCAGGTACGACCCTAGCTTGTCCAGTGACGGGCACGAAAGATAAAATTGGAAATAATAATAAATATTCTTTGGTTGGTCTTGGCTCAGTTTTGTTTGAAACGTGCTTTTGCTTATTGGGCTATGACGTGATATGTTCATTTGCATGAAGTCTCATGATCATACCTTTGGATGTTGTCAGTCCTCAGTTTAGTCGGTTGACTATGGTCGGCATAGGTTGCCAGTTTACGGGTGTTAATTATTGTCGTTGGTTGTGAGTAGACCATTGTCGTGGGCATCGGTTGCCAGTTGTCCTTTGCTTGTTGGCTTCTTTGATAATTGTTGGATGAGTATCTCCTGTCGTTTTGATCAGATATTGAGTATTGTTGATGTTGTAGTTACAAGTTGTTGTGGTGACTGCTGTTGCCGTGTTGTGTTGTGATTCTACCCGGGGACCGGTTTGTGATGTTGATTGGGTATGGTCCGTGCTGGTTGCCGGCTACCCGGTGAGCGAGGCTCACGAGATGTTGAGATTGTTTTGGTACCGGGTTAGATGATCTACAGGTATAGTAGCGGTAAGTCAACATACGATGAGGAACCTTAGTTGGGTTTAGTCTGTCAGGACTAGAGTGTGTGTAGTATAGTCTGTTGAGACTGGGTCGATTACCCAACATGTAGTAGAGTTGAGGTGTCCTGATCGGGCACTAGTGTACGGTACAGTCAGTATTAGATGGTCATGGCTTAGATATGATTTAGTAAGATTTCTCTGTTATGTTGTTTGTGATAGATTCATCTGATTTGATTGTTGTGTTTACCTCGAAAGTGTTATGGTTGAATATATCACTGTTTATCTTTCGTCGGTGAGCGTTTCGGACTCACCCCTCGCCTGCGGGATTTCATCCCGTAGGGTGAGTTGTTTCATGTACAGGCTTGGTGCATTCCAGACAGGCTGCAGCGTTTCCTTTGGACAGGCTTGGATCCATAGGTTGCATTGGTTATGCATACAGTGTTAGTGAGTCTTTAAGTCTTCCGCTGTGCATGTCTTTATTTATGTTGGGCCATTGGGCTGTGTTGAGTTATTTTTGTTGTTATTATTTTGGGCCGTTGGGCCGAGATATTCTTTTATACACTGTATGCTGGGCCTTGATGGGCTGGGTTGTCACAGTTCCGGCACGTGTTTACTGTATTCGGTAAATACGGGTCGGGGCGTTTCATCGTTTGTCATTTATTGCCCCCCAAAAAAACTCTTTTCTCCCTCCCCCTTTATTTTTTTTTGATTTTGCAGGAGAAGCCGCCGCCCCTCCCGCCGCCCCGAGCCACTACGACGAGCGATCCAACACCAGGCCGAGCAACTAGTGCCGCCCCGCGCCGTGCCACGTCGCCCCCGCCGCGGCCGGAGTTTGTCAAAGGTTGCAGAGGGGACAGCTTCCGGACATGCGAACAGATCGCGTGCCCTCGCCGTCCACTCCTGCCAGCCCAGAAGACCGACGAGGACGCAGCGGCACCGAGCGGCTCGATGACGACAAACGCCGCCTCGCCTTCTCCGGCAGCCCTGCTCGCCCGTGGTCAGCCAGTGGAGTTCGTCGTGCAGCCGTCAGCCGTCCGATCCAGCTCCGCCGTTGCAGGCCATCCACCCGGAACAGGGTACCGTGGGTTCGGCTCGCAGCAGAAGTAGAGCTCGGTCGCGCAGCCCCCTCCGGCCTCGGTCACTGCCATGTGCAGCGACTCTTGACCCGTCCGCCGCCGTGTGCAGCAAAGGTTGGTTTTTTTTTTTGTTTTATTGCAACCATACATATCCAGTTGTTTTCAAACTGGTTTATTGTCTTTTAGTTGCAATCTATGTATTGGTTGATCAAATAAAAAAAACGTTGGGAGGGGCTGAATGAATCGACCGGAGGCCGAGAAATTGCTCCTTGGTCAAGCCCGATTTCCTTTTTTTTTTTAATAATCTGTATATTTCTATGTTCATTATTTTCATGTACTAGTGTAAAGGGTCATCAAACACATAACTGATTTCTTTGTGCCCTAATTCACAGTTCTAGTACATGTTGGATTAACACAGAAAATAAAAAAAATACAGAGAATACATAATAAAAAAAAATGCCTCATCTATATTTTTCCAGATTACACAGCAAGGATACATGCCTCATACATGCCTTAATTCTTCATTTGACTAAAACAAACGTTTGCAATTTATACATGTAAATTACACAATTTCAGTAAACATATTTTACCGATTCATGTTTTAGGCAAAAAAAAACAAGCATGTAAACATGTGAATCATACAAAAAAAATAGGCATTCGATTGGAAACTTAGACCAGAGATAAAGACTCTAGGCTCCGCTACCAATGAAGGGAAACATATATCTCCTGAATGAAATAAATTAGGACAACTACTTGGAGTCCTAGCAGCGGAAGCAAACAGGTCTTGGAGTCCAGGTCTTGATCTACCTGTTGTGAAAGGTTGTCTCGGTGTATCGGAGCAACCCCTGTAGTTTCCACGGCCTAATCCTCTCTTCTCTATAGCTGTGTATATGGTATATACGGGTGTAACCTAGCCACCCTATGTATGTAATGTTTTTGGTATTTGTGCCATAGAACAACATGTATATATAAGAGACAACTAGGGTTACAGGTGAGCACCTAACTTATGGGTGGACCTAGTGGGCCCTACTACCTCAAGTGGGCCTCCATACAACATAACCCAACAAATAGAAAGCCACAATATATACTATTCTTATCATTCTACATGGTGGTTGTCGGTTAATCATACAATAATTATTGTCTAGTTACCTTCCGCTGGGCACAAATAGGTCTCCGGCTATTAATAGAGTTCCATTATGATCCTTAATAAATTTTGACAACTAGAAAATTCGACATTATATCTTCTAGTGGAGTACTATTTTCTTTTTGAGGAACATCTTGTGGAGTACTATTATACACGATGATTGTATGAAATGGAGCTAAAAGCATAAAATAAGTGGTAATAATGCGAGCAACTATAATACATGTGAGTCGTCATATCGGCTGTCGTTATTGATAATTTTCCTACCAATCTCTCCCCCTTTTTCAAATTTTGGTGAGAATGATTAGAAAGAAGGTTGAATATTTTTTCTCTAGCAACCAACCATTATTTTTCTTCTGCATAGGATATGAAATGACCATACATTCTTATTATTACTCACACGTACGCATGGAGATTTTTGCCTTTAGTAGGATGTATTCCAAAAACCACACACCATACATTCCAAAAACCCAGTAGGAAGATGTATTAATCAAGGTTATAAATTTGACATCTCTAATTTTTCCTCCGCTTACAATGTCATTGAAATTGCATAATTGTCCCTTTCTCCCTAATAATATTGAAAGGTGGCAAGAAAATGTTCAAACTCAGCCAGGTACATATAATTTTTGTTTTGTAACGTTTTGTGCTCCAAAAGATATCTTTGAAATTCTCTACCAAATTAATATTTAAAGAAGAAAATGAGGGAAAATAATATACTTTTTGAAATTTTTGATATAAATAAATACGGTACTAGTAATTAACTGCTCTACTCCTTGCTAGAGTTGTTAATGGATTTAACGAAAGATTCTATATTACTTATAGAGCAGAATAATGATTTCTTGTAATTAACCACACCTTTTGATTACTAATATCAAGTTGTATACTATGTTACAAGGAAAACCTGCTATGAATTATGAAATTGTCTTAGAATGATGGTTATCTATTGTAAATTATACTCCCTTTGCTCCTTAATATATAAGTCGTTTTGGGCTTTGTATTTTGCTTCACAATATAAGTCTGTTTTAAAATTTTAAGAAGCACTAAATTAATTTTTTCCATATTTATTCTTGTATTAAATTAGTTATTTTAGGCTTTGTATTTTCTTTAGGTTTTGTTGTTGGAATATAGAAAGGATAGATTGGTAGTCTAACTAATAAAATTTAATAGGATTAGGCTCATTTAATATTTTTCTTAAGAGTTGCGCAAATACCTTAAACGAATTATATTGAGGTACAGTAGGAGTACTTTACTCCCACTATCTCTCAATATAAGTTTTAGGCTTTGTTTTTTGTTTCAGATTATAAGTCATTTTAAAATTTCAAGAAACATTAAATTAATTTTTTTCATGTTTATCCTTGCGTTAAATTAGTTGTTTTACGCATTGTATTTTCTTTAAATTTTATTGTTGCGAAAAGATAGGTTGGTAATCTAAACAATAAAATTGAATAAAATTAGATTCATTTGATGTTTTTCTTAAAGATTGTGCAAAATCCTTAAAAGGGACAGAGTCACAATCAAATTATAATTCGTCACAAATTTATATGCATGGAATTCTCCGTACAGAATTAATACTAGTATATGCGGATTACATAACATTAGTCGAAAATTAATTTTGGATTCAAAAGAGGCCCACGACCTGTGAATCTAGAATTTTGCGCACAAGACGAAATCATCTGTCTATCTGTATGTTGTCCTCGTGCTTTACAAGTCCTGCTCCTCCCAACATTATCATTCTTTTTTTTTTTTTTTTTTGAGACTCCCAACACCATCATTTGTACGCAAAAGAAAGTAAAGAGTGGCTTTTCAATATCACCCATAATCAAATTCATTTGATCGATGAGGGGCACGACTCGCACCAGTAGTATGGTGTGGCCTCGCTGGATATATATATAGTATACTAATGTAAACTTCTCTTCTTTTGCATATCCCAAGAATTTTTGCAATCTTTAGATGTAACATAGTATAATGCTACTCCTATGGGGCGCATATAGCAATTCATTTTCCTAATTTAATACTACTATGTTGAGTGCTATTTTGTGTCCATTCATTTTGTTAATTTCTTTGATTGTATCCCTTAATTTTTATTTTCACTAATATTGTCTCTTAATTTCTCTTAATTTGATGAAAACAGATTATTCATTGGTTGTAGTGTGATGACATATCTTTTGGGTTTCATTTTAGAAGTGATGGGTTCATTCCCAAGTAGTGGGGCTGAGGGTGATAAAGAGATTGGGATGGATAATTTTTCGGGTTACTGATGTACTAAAAACAAACAAAATTGCATGTTAATTTACAAAAAGTAAAAAATAAATTGCATGTTAACCTATCATATGTATATGATGACAAATGACGCGAAATCCTAACTCCCGACTGAATTATTTATTAATGTATATATATATATCTACTAAACTCTTATCTCCGACCGCCGCACACACCCACACGGCCACACCCAAACGCCGTCCGGCTACCGGCCAATACGTATATTCATACCTAAAACTTATGTCTAATTTCACTGTAATTTTTGGGAGGGAGGAAATACTATATATATATAAAACAAAAAAAAAAGGGTTGGCCAGGCCAGCTGCTCCTGCTGGTCTCCGGTTCCGCGTCTGAACAGAAAAATGCATGCGAATCATGCTCCTCTTTGTTATTGTGAGGACGAGTGACAAAGACCTGTGTATTGTCTCACGTTGGCCATAGAACATTGACTATAATATAATATTTCATTCCACTCCCACTTCCCTCTCATTTCCACTGCCATAGCTGGCTCACTCAATCCCCACCCCCACCCCCCTCAGCACCATAAAACTCCTATATAAACCCCTTCCACCTTATAATCATCCCTCTCAAAACAAAAAAAAAAGTTTCCCTACAATCTCACTTTCATTTACATTAGTAACCCTGCAAGAACCTGTTAATTTCCAGGTCTCAGGGTTTTAATTAAGAATACGCCATTAATTCAATTACTTACATATATGGCTTCAAATTCAGAACAGAATCTCCAAGAACCGCTGCTGCTACCTTCTCTACCCACCAGCACGGAGCCGGCGGAGCCACAGAAAAACCATGAATCCAGCGTTGAACTGGAAAGCATATTGTGTGATACCCAGTTGCCGTTCTTGAAACGTGTCAGTTCCGCGACGTGGGTGGAATCGAAGCTGCTTTTCCATCTGGCAGCACCTGCAGTTGTAGTCTACATGATTGGCTACTTCATGTCCATGTCCACCCAGATCTTCTCTGGCCACCTCGGCAATCTTGAGCTGGCTGCTGCCTCGCTTGGCAACAACGGCATCCAAGTATTTGCCTATGGCCTCATGGTATGTGTCTTTCTCATTATCCTTCAAGATTAACCCAGCTGCATTATCAATTATTTGTTTTCAAGACCATGCATGTCATTAGAGGAGGAAATGACATTGAACTTTTTTTTTTTGGCTTCTTAATTATATTTTGATGCTAATTGTTTTTACTTAGCAGCACATAATTAATGTTTCTACACATTTCTTGAATTTGGTTTCACAGTTAGGAATGGGGAGCGCGGTGGAGACTTTGTGTGGACAAGCATTTGGGGCACACAAGCACAAAATGCTGGGTGTATATCTCCAGAGATCAACAATCCTACTCTGTATAGCCGGGATCTTTCTAACCATAATCTACGTGTTCTGCAAACCCATCTTAATTTTACTTGGTGAATCAACCGAAATTGCATCAGCAGCTTCAGTTTTTGTTTACGGCCTCATCCCTCAAATCTTTGCATACGCTGTGAATTTCCCTATACAAAAGTTCTTACAAGCTCAAAGCATAGTGGCCCCTAGTGCGTACATATCCGTGGCCACACTAGGCATACACCTTCTTCTCAGTTGGCTGGCAGTATACAAATTTGGACTTGGCTTGCTGGGTGCTTCTCTGGTGCTGAGTTTGTCCTGGTGGATTTCAGTTGTGGCCCAGTTTATATATATAGTCAGCAGCGACAAGTGTAAGTACACTTGGGATGGTTTTAGTGTGCAAGCCTTCTCTGGGTTGTGGGGATTCTTCAAGTTATCTTCTGCATCAGCTGTTATGTTGTGCTTGGAGACTTGGTATCTACAGATCCTTGTGCTTTTGGCTGGTTTGCTGGAAAACCCTGAGCTGGCTTTGGATTCTCTTTCTATTTGGTAAGTGGAAACTCTATGAGTTTGGTTTGGTTTTGATTTCCAATTGCACAATGGGCGGCCGTATTTAAGGTCTAGCTACCTTTCACTTTTGTCTCTTTTGAATGATGACCACAAAGTTTCTCCTTAACGCGTAGCTCTTAAGTTTTAACAAGTTTTCTTTTTGCTGTACTCCACAAAAAGAACTCTTCTTTTTTAAAAAATTTGAGAATCTAGAATTTGCTTGTTTAAGACATTCCCCTTTGTGCCTTTTTTTGGAAGTTATTCTAACTAAAATATCTTCCAATATTCTTCACAATATAGTACATGTCTGCCTTTTGATTAACGTAAAGGCAGTAGATAATTTTAAACACCCCAAGTTCACATCCTTGTAATAAAAAATAAAAAAGAAAAAAATTCAGAACTGGAAAGACTATTTTTTGCTAAATTGGCTTGTATTTCTTGCAGCACCACAGTATCTGGATGGGTTTTTATGATCTCTGTTGGGTTCAATGCAGCGGCAAGGTGAGTTTCATTACAAAATCCGGTAGTCATTCTATCTTAGTTCACTAACACAAAAACTAACATATGTCGTATTACTTTGCGAGCAGTGTAAGGGTGAGCAATGAGCTAGGAGCTGGGAACCCAAAATCAGCTGCATTTTCTGTAGTAATAGTCAATCTGTACTCTTTCATTCTCTCCGTTATGGCAGCCATTGCGGTGATGGCATTTCGCGATGTTATTAGTTACGCCTTTACAGAAGGTGAAGCTGTGGCGTCTGCAGTATCAGATCTATGCCCACTTCTAGCTGTTTCAATCGTACTTAATGGAATTCAACCCGTTCTATCTGGTAAGCTAATTATTTTGACCGTGGCCTTTTCTATTTTTGTTCGCTTGGACTATACCATTAATTATGCTAAAACATATGTGCAAAGGGGACCATGCATGTTTCTTTTTCTTACTACCAATTTCTTGAAGTGTTTAATAACGACGATATTGGTGGATTCTTCTTGAAGGTGTCGCTGTTGGTTGCGGATGGCAAGCATTTGTGGCATATGTTAATGTGGGTTGTTATTATTTTGTTGGGATCCCCTTGGGTGTAGTACTTGGCTTTTACTTCAATCTTGGGGCCAAGGTAAGGTTTTTAATGTCTAGCTATCATGTTTTGCAATTTATTTTCACACTTGCATGGGACTTAGATTTGTTTACCTCACTCCCACTAACTTGTCACTTCTAAAAGTCATGTATAATAATAATAACTACATGTGGAATTTATTCACAAAAATTTAATCTTGGGGTTACCACTTTTTCAACATATACCAACTTTTATAAATGAATAAATGATCTCTTTGTTTTGGTTCAATAAGTCAAGGTGAATCGTAAATGGAAACACTAGCCTCTTTCTTATTGGAGACTCTTTTTATGCCAATAGTCTAAAAATCTCTACTAATTGTACATTTCACACAAATATTTGCAGGGAATATGGTCAGGAATGATTGGTGGAACTGCAATGCAAACAATAATTCTAATATGGGTGACCGTTCGAACAGATTGGAGTAAAGAGGTAAGTTACTACGTTTCAATTATTTGGTAAAGACTAATAAACGAGTACAGAGTTTTAATTTTAAAATATTAGTTTTAACATGTCATATTTCAAGTTGTAGTTTTAAAAAACCTCCCGTTTTACCGGGTCGTGGTAAGATGGTCATGTGATAGATCCATCATGTGGGGGTTAACCTTGGCAATGTCAAAGCTTGATGGGTCATCAAAAATTTTATGATAAATATATGTAGTACTTCCACAACAGTTTCTATCCCTTTAAGAAAAAAATTCTAAACTTTAATTAATCGTTCTCAAAACTATTTGTATTCAACTCATGGATTGCGTTTGCAGGTTGAAGAAGCCGCCAAAAGATTGGATATATGGGATGAAAAGAAGGAACCACTCTTGAACTGATTCAAGTACCATATAGACATCGAATCCAATTACACAAGCAGCAAGGGTGTGCATTATAGAAACTGTCCATCATGGAAATTAAGTGGCTTGAGAGATTGTGAGTCATTTTTTTGGGGTGATTTTGTGAGAGATCGTTGAAATAAACGATGCTAGCACAACAAGGGAAACAATGGGCCCAAATGCGGGATTTTGGGCATACTTCGATACTACCTATGGGGTTTACAGTTTTGAAGGAAAAAAGCTTTAGAGATTGGATTTAATTTTTTGTCTCGTGTAATATCCTCATACATAATAAAATAATAATATTTTGTCCGTTTGAAATTAAGAAGTGTTATAAAATTGGGAGAGATTTTCACTATTTGATGGAATAATACAAATTTGATCAAACTTGATCAAGGTAATAATACAACTTTGTGGGAAATAATAAAACTTTAATAGTAATATAAATGGAAGATAATTATATTAATAATGGAGAGAGGAAAAAAGATGTATATGAAAATTTGGAGAGAGTGAGTTTATGGTGATCAAAGGTGTGAGTGTGTATGGAAATAAAGGGAGTATTTATAGGTAAAAATGGGAGGATAAAAACAAATGAGAATGATTAATTTAATAAGATAAAATCAAAAGGATATTAGGTAAAAGAAGATGGTATTAAGATTAGGACAAAGGGAATTATGATGAGTATTTTATATTTGTTTTATTATTAAAAAAAGAAAAGAAAAATAAACACACAACACAACTGCCTTCTTATTTTTCTTTTCTTTTTTTTTAATAGTATTTTATATTTGTTTTTGTAGGAAGGCAGTTGGGCAGAGCTTGGTTGCAGAAGGCAGGCAGGGGCAAGAAAAGAAATGCAGAGACTGGGTTTGGGTTTTTGCCGGTGAAGAGCGAGGAAGGCTGGGTTGCCTTTTATAGGCGGTGAAAGGTAAGGTGTAATAAAGAAGCATTTTTCCTTACGTGTGAAGAACAAGAAAATATCAAGCAAGCTTGCAGGTGAAGGAGAAGACTTTGTAGGCGGCGGTGTGGACAGAAGAAAATTTGGTGCAGGCGTGTCCTACACACTAAAGCGTGTATTGTCGAGACCAGCAATTAACTAAAAAATACCCACTTTGCTTTATTTCTGGTTCGTTCTTTTAAGGTTAAACCTGACTTTTCTTAAGATTCCTGGACCCAAAAAATACCAACTCTGGTCCGTAAAATCCGCAGAAAAATCTAGATCGTGGGGCAAGGCTCGGTTTTGGATTCCGATGCATAATTTACCTTGAAATAATTACCCAAGATTATTTTTATTCGGTAAATTACTGTACAAAGCCTTTTACAGTCCCAGTAAATATATAAAATTTACCCCAGGCTGTTACAATCTTCCCTCCTTAAGGAATTTCGTCCCCAAAATTCGTTCCTGGTTCTGAAAAAAGATGCGGATACTGAGATCGCATGTGTTCTTCGACTTCCCATGTGGATTCATTAGCAGAATGCTTGCTCCACTTGACCTTCATCATAAAAATGGTGCGTTTTCTTAGCTGTCGTACTTCTCGAGCAAGAATCTGTTCTGGCACTTCTGTGTAGGTAAGATCCTCTGCCACATCAACATCCACTGGTGTTACAACATGACTTGGGTCTGAACGGTACCTCCTTAGCATAGAGACGTGGAACACGTCATGTATGCGTGATAGCTCTTCAGGCAACGACAACCTGTAAGCCAAAGGTCCGATCTTTTCAACAATCTCATATGGTCCAATATATCGTGGACTCAACTTTCCTCTTTTACCGAATCTGATCACACCTTTCCAAGGTGCAACTCTTAAGAAGACCTTCTCACCAATGTTATACTCCATCTCACGTCGGTGTTTGTCGGCATAGCTCTTCTGCCGATCTTGAGCAGCTCTCATGTAGTGCTTCACTGTCTGGATCTTATCTACTATTTGCTTGACCAAGTCCGGTCCAATTATCAATCTTAAACCTTCTTCATCCCAGCAAACCGGACTTCTACACTTCCTTTCATAAAGAGCTTCAAAAGGCGGCCAAAGGCAAGTAATTGTCCCAACTCCCACTGAAGTTGAGTGCACATGCCCTAAGCATATCCTCCAGCGTCTGTATAGTCCTTTCAGACTGTCCATCCGTCTGTGGATGAAAAGCAGTACTGAAGCTCAGCTTAGTTCCCAATGCTGCTTGTAAACTCTTCCAAAAACGTGACGTGAATCTAGGATCTCTGTCCGAGACTATGGACTTTGGAATACCATGTAGTCTCACAATCTTAGCAACATACTTCCCCGCCAATGTGTCCATGGTATCAGTTTGGCGGATAGGAAGGAAATGAGCTGATTTTGTTAAGCGGTCAAAAATGACCCAAATAGCATCATGTTGCTTCCGGGTCATCGGTAACCCAACCACAAAATCCATGGTGATCATCTCCCATTTCCACTCTGGTATGGACAGCGAACGCATCTTGCCAGCTAGAGCTTGATGCTCGGCCTTCACTTGCTGGCAAGTAATGCATCCTGCAACATACTCAGCTACGTCTTTCTTCATACGAGGCCACCAATAATGGCTCTTCAGATCTTGATACATCTTGGTACTTCCAGGATGCATTGCATATGGTGTCATATGTCCTTCTTCAAGGATCCGATTACGCAAATCACCGACGTTGGGTACACATATCCGTTTTCCAAACATCAGTGCACCATCTTCGGCTATACGAAACTGGTCCTCTTTCCCGATACTTACTCCTTCCTTTAGCTTGATCAGGTCGGGATCTCCATCTTGTAACTCTACTATCCATCCTCTTAGGTTAGACTTGACGCTCATGTATGCCAGTAAGGCTTTAGTGTCATCAACTACCAAGTCAACTCCCAACTTCCTTAACTCGATAAGTGAGGATATCGAGTAGTTAGTGGAACCATCATCTGGTTGTCTCCGGCTCAGCGCATCAGCTACTACATTAGCCTTTCCTGGGTGATACTCGATAGTACAATCATAATCATTAAGTAGCTCGACCCAGCGCCTTTGCCGCAGGTTGAGCTCCTTTTGAGTCATGATGTACTTAAGACTCTAAAGATTAGTGAAGATCCGACACTTCTCTCCAGACAAGTAGTGTCTCCAAATCTTCAAAGTCAAGATCACAGCTGCCATCTCTAGATCATGCGTCGGGTAGTTCTTCTCATGAGGCCTTAATTGCCTGGAGGCATAGGCAATTACTCGACCTTTTTGCATCAGTACGGCTCCCAAACCAAGACCTGATGCATCACAGAACAAAACATATTCCACTCCTAGCTTTGGCACTGTTAAGACTGGTGCCGTGGTTAGCTTCTTCTTAAGCTCTTCAAAACTCCGTTGGCATTCTGGACTCCAAACAAAAGCTTGTTCTTTCCTTAGTAGCTTAGTCATGTGGCTAGCTATAAAGGAAAAACCTTCAATGAACCTTCGATAGTATCCTGCAAGACCAAGAAAACTCCTGACTTCAGACACATTCTTGGGAGGCTCCCACTCCAAAACGGCTTTGACTTTGGCAAGATCCACCTTTATTCCATCCTCGCTTATTACATGTCTAAGGAAGGAGACTTCTCCAAGCCAGAATTCACATTTGCTGAATTTGGCATATAGCTGCTTTTCTCGTAATCTCTGAAGTACTATTCTCAAATGCTCTTTGTTCTCTTCCTTGTTCTTAGAGTATATGAGGATATCATCGACAAAAACCACAACAAACTTATCCAGAAACTCATTCAGCACCAAGTGCATCAAGCACATGAATACTGCCGGTGCATTGGTCAATCCAAAAAGTACCACTGTGAATTCGAAGTGGCCATACCGAGTGCGAAAGGCGGTCTTCGGTATGTCCTTCTCCGCAATCTTGATCTGGTGGTAGTCTGATCGGAGACCAATCTTTTAAAATACCTGGCCCCTTGAAGTTGATCGAAAAGATCTTCGATCCTTGGTAACGGGTACTTGTTCTTGACCGTTACCTTGTTTAATTGTCGATAGTCCACACACATCCGTAGACTACCATCCTTCTTTTTCACGAACAATACTGGTGCACCCCATAATGAGGTACTAGGTCTGATGAACCCTTTTCCCAGTAGTTTGTCTAATTACTTCTTCAGCTCCTGAAGCTCCGTTGGTGCCATCCTATATGGTGCCATCAAGATAGGTGTAACTCCAGGTACAAGCTCGATGGTATACTGAGCTTCTCTGTCGGGTGGCAATAATGGTAGATCGTCTGGAAACACGTCAACGAACTCCTTCACAATTGGTAAATCTTCCGGGGTAGGATCCCGTGTTTCTTCGCCTGTGATGTTAGAAAACAGGGCGTTCGGACCATTCGGCTTGATTCCGTAGTCCTGGGTAGCAGAGATACTACATGTGGTTGCAGCTCTCCCTATATCGGACAAGACAATTGACCGATCTTCAGTGGATGTTAGCGTCACTTGCTTAGCTCGACAGTCCACCAAAGCTCGATATTTCGACAACAAATCCATGCCCAGGATTATATCAAATCCTCCCATGTTCATGACAAGGAGTTGGGCAAGGAAAGTTTCATTTTCGTATATTAATGGTACGTCTTTGCCAACTCTATCCAGCCTTACTATGATGCCTGTGGGTAACCTAACCCTCATTGGCTTTTCTAGTGGCACATCTTCACAGTTATGTTGTATAGTATGTGTTTGAGCAATAAAGGAATGGGTAGCTCCGGGATCAACTAATGTGAATGCAACATTATTATGTACTGAAAAGATACCTGCTATCACTTGGGCATCCTCAGGATCCTCTTCTATAGTGATGACAAAAGCTCTGGGGACAGTTGTACTCTAATTAGCTCCAGGTTGAGTCCTTGCAGAAGGATTTCTTTGGCTACGATTGCGTCCAGGGGCTCCAGGCCCACTTGGCACACTAGCCACAGAGGCTTGAACTGTTGGTGCCGGAGTAGGATTACTGCTTCTCCCGAGCTTCGGGCATGTATTCCGATAGTGTCCTAGCTCATTACACTCATAACATCTGATAGAAGATAATGGACGTTTGTAGCGGTTGTTTCCAGAGGTAGTCCCTCCAGATCCACTCCATCCTCCAGTGGAAGCACTGCGGTTGTTGTTCCAACCACGTCCTTGAGTCACTTGCTGGTACTATCCTCGTCTAGCTACAGGTGCACTAGCAGCAGGTACATATGGCTTCTTATTCTGACTGGTAGGAACCTGTGGCATAGTTCTCTTCCGGCGGTACTCCTGTTGATCATGCCATGTGACTTTAGACTTTTGAGCATCCCTGACCATAGCCTGATAACCATCATATTCTTTGCATCCTATGATAGCTCGAATGTCAAGGTGTAGACCTCTCCAAAAACATTGGCATCTGGCTTCAATAGTTGCTACTAAATCTCCAGCATACAGGGACAAACGGTCGAACTTCCTTTCGTACTCTGTCACGGTCATGTTATCCTGACGCAATTCCAGGAATTCGCGCTGCATGCGTACCTGAAATTATTCGGTGATGAACTTGTCCTTGAACATAGCCGTGAACTCTGCCCATGGCATTACAACCAGTTTTGGTAGGTCCCTGGTGACAGATTCCCACCATATTGTTGCTTCCTCACGGAGAAGAAAAGTGGCATAGTTTGCCCATTGATCGGTTGTACACTTGAGCTTAAGCATAACCCTATTGATCTAACGTAGCCATTCGTCCGCTTCTCGGGGGTCAGTTTCCCCTGAGAAAATCTCCCCTCCAAGCTTGGTTAGCTTGGTAAAGATAGGGTCATCAACAGGTCCCTCAGCCATCTGACGATGTAGGATTTGTGTCATCATATGCATCATCTGTAGTGACATCGGTGCTGGCATTCCAGGTACCTCGTTATAGGCGTACGGTGCTCCTTCGTACTGGTGTGGCTGATGTTGTGGTTGATGGTGTGGTTGTTGGTGTGGTTGTTCAACCGACACTTGGTCCACTTCCAAGTGATGTTGGGCAGCATGATGGTGACCCTCGACCGGATCCATGTCCTCCTACCTATATGAAGATGCATGCATGAGAATTATTTATAAGACATGTAGAGCAGGGTATGCACAAACAACAAACAACACTCAAATACCTACTACCTGCTCCGCTACCAAATTGAGACGCCCCGACCCATATTTACAGTTATTTTCACAGTAAACACGTGAGACTATATATATATAGAAAACCACGACAGGTAATATCACAAACCAACAGTGTGATACATCAACAGTACTTGTCGCCGATATACGGAGACGTTATTACAACGTTACAATAAAGGCAGAGTGACAAATACAAGTAACAACAGCGGAAGACTTAACACAACACAACAACATATAGTAGTAATGCATCGCGGGATGGATCCGGGACTAGCAGAGGGTGCGTCATAGCTAGCCTCGAACGTACCTGTACTACGGACAGATCAATCTACGTGACCGAGTTACGTAGGCGAGGGGTTAGTCCGAAGTGCTCACCGGGTAAAATCCATAAGTAAAGACAAATATGCAAGCAACCAATAATAACCAAGTCACAAAGAAACAAACAGAAATTCATACCACTTACCAGATAGTACTCTGTGTTATCCTGGACACACTATCTAATTTTATTAGTAGGGCCCCTATCACTAGTTAAATGTTGGCCGTCGCCAGGTTGCCGATCTGGCTAGACCCAGTGTACTCCCCGTCACAACAAAATCAATAAACCGGCACAGCCAGGGAACGGACACCAAGCACACTTCCCCCAGTGCCAAAATAATAACCAGGTACAGACAGGGAGCGGACACCAAGCACTTCTCCCCCAGCACCAAATAACAAAACAGGACTACCATCAGGTTGTATCAACATTTAACCGTGATACTAAACGTCTAAGTGAAACCATTTATTATTAACCTCATATCTGGCTAACCAACAACACTAATCAACTCGAGCAGGCTCTCGGTCTCTCCGCTCGACCAAAATAATAATCAATTCAATAACGATATTCCCAGTACCCAGTATGATCATCAATAATAATTGATTCAACAAACTCATAACATCGATATCAATAGGAAGCAGGACAATCACAGCAAACCATTAACAAACCATTCACAACCACAATAGTAGTATCATACCAGCAGAAATAATCAACAATAACAAACAAAAACTTGGTATTATGGGCAACATATTTATATTTACTTATCCTCACCTTGGCCTATGCATTCCTCGGGGAACTCGTTAGCTGGTTCCGGTTCCACGTGCTCTTACACGTTATCAACTCTTGTACAACAAATATATACATTCACATAAAATGCACAAACAATTGAAATGCAAATGATACGATATATCCTACGCGGTTATTTATCCCGGTGTATACCCCATTATCATCATCATTCACCATTTAATTACATAGGCCGGAAATATTATATCCGGTTATTATTCCGGTACTTAATACTTTGATAATACCCTTTCCAAAATTATTACCACAAGTTTATTTATCATAATATAGTCTTCTAGTGAAAATAGTTATATATATCTCTTCTACATTTAGCAAAATTATTTACCAAGTATTATTAGTTTTCAAAAGTTATAAACTAATTTTCCAATTAATTCCATTTATATATTTTTTTCAGAATTTTCGCATTTATTTTTTCTTTTTTTTCTTTTTTTTACTAGAATGGGCTCGTGAATAGTGCCAGCCAGGCCTTGCACAGTACCAGGCCCAGACCTCAAGCTGAGGCCTAGGCGCAGGCCCGCGTGATCAGGCCCAACTAACCAAGAGCCCAAGCCCAAGCATCCAAAATAATCCATCAGTTTTGACCCATCATCATTCGGGTCGGACCCACTGTGGCGGGTCGACCCGCACGCCATGTCCAGCTCCTGCACTCACCTCGCAGTGGCGGGGGCGCGAGGTTGACGGGCGAAGGCGGCTACTCGACGGCACGGAAGAGGAAGCGCGAGGACGAGGCGAGACGACGGCGGCAAAGAGGGGCGTCGCGGCTTGTGAGTTCCTCTCGGCAGCGGCGTCACGTGGAGGAAGAAGGAAGAGACGGCGGTGGCAACGTCGTCCTGAGGTTGCAGCGGCGGCAAGGAGAAGTGGCAGGGAAGAGATGGTGGTCGGGCTTGGTGGAGATGGCGGCTCGGTGGTGTCGGTCGTGGAGAGGAGGAAGAAGAGGTGATGAGGTGGCGTCGGTTGGGTGTTTGTGTTGTGTGTTTATTTTTCTTTTCTTTTTTTTTAATAGTATTTTATATTTGTTTTTGTAAGAAGGCAGCTGGGCAGAGCTTGGTTGCAGAAGGCAGGCAGGGGCAAGAAAAGAAATGCAGAGACTGGGTTTGGGTTTTTGCCGGTGAAGAGCGAGGAAGGCTGGGTTGTCTTTTATAGGCGGTGATAGGTAAGGTGTAATGAAGAAGCATTTTTCCTTATGTGAAGAACAAAAAAATATCAAGCAAGCTTGCAGGTGAAGGAGAAGACTTTGTAGGCGGCGGTGTGGACGGAAGAAAATCTGGTGCAGGCGTGTCCTACACACTAAAGCGTGTATTATCCAGACCAGCAATTAACTAAAATACCCACTTTGCTTTATTTCTGGTCCGTTCTTTTAAGGTTAAACTTGACTTTTCTTAAGATTCCTGGACCCGAAAAATGCCAACTCTGGTCCGTAAAATCCGCAGAAAAATCTAGATCGTGGGGCAAGGCTCGGTTTCCGATGCATAATTTACCTTGAAATAATTACTCAAGATTATTTTTATTCGGTAAATTACTGTACAAAGCCCTTTAGAGTCCCAGTAAATATATAAAATTTACCCGGGCTGTTACAGTCTTCCCTTCTTAAGTAATTTCCTTTTTTTATTTGTAATAATTTCAAACCATTCCTATTAGTTTTCAATAATTAATTTCCTTTTTAAAATTTTTAATTATTTTAAATTAATTAGCCTTGAATTTTCTAATTATAGATAATAATTAATTTTCTTTCTCGGTAATGATTTTGAATTAATGAAAATATATTTTTTCCCAATTACAAATAATAATTAATTTCCTTTTTTAAACTTGTAATTATTTCAAACCAATTCGAAATTTTATTTGTTTTCCAATTATAAATAATAAATAATTTCCTTTTTTAAACTTGTAATAATTTTAAATCATTCCTATTTGTTTATAATAATTAATTTCCTTTTTAAAATATTTAATTATTTCAAAATAATTAGCCTTTAATTTGTTTTCTAATTATAGATAACAATTAATTTTCTTTCTCGGTAATGATTTCGAATTAATGAAAATATATTTTTTCCGATTACAAATAATAATTAATTTAATTTTTTAAAATTTTAATTATTTCAAACCAATTCGAAATTCTGTTTGTTTTTCAATTATAAATAATAAATAATTTCCTTTTTAAAACTTGTAATAATTTCAAATCATTCCTATTTGTTTATAATAATTAATTTCCTTTTTAAAATATTTATTTTTTTCAAATTAATTAGGCTTGAATTTGTTTTCTAATTATAGATAATAATTAATTTTCTTTCTGAAATTGATAATGATTTCGAATTAATCAGTTAAAAAATATTTATTTTCCAATTAAAAATCATAAATAATTTCCTTTTTTAAACTTGTAGTTATTTCAAATCAATCAGCTTGGAAATTCTATTTTTTTCCAATTATAAATAATAAATAATTTCCTTTTTTAAATTTGTAATAATTTCAAACCATTCCTATTAGTTTTTAATAAATAATTTCCTTTTTAAAATTAATTAGCCTTGAATTCGTTTTCTAATTGTAGATAATAATTAATTATCTTTCTCGGTATTGATTTCGAATTAATTACTTCGAATTAATTAAAACCCAATATAAAAAAGATTTATCTCTATAATATTGTATTCCACTCCCAGTTCCCTCTCATTTCCACTGCCATAGCTGGCTCACTCAATCCCCACACCACCCCCTCATCACCATAAACTCCCATATAAACCCCCTCCCCTTATAATTCTTCCTCTCAAAAGAAAAAAGTTTCCCTACAATCTCACTTCCATATCTTTTGTTCCACACCCTGCAAGAACCTGTTAATTTCCAGGTCTCAGGGTTTTAAGATTACTCCATTAGTTAAATTACTTACATATATCATATGGCTTCTAATTCAGAAAAGAATCTCCAAGAACCGCTGCTGCTACCATCTCTGCCCACCAGCACAGACCCGACGGAGCCACAAAACTGCACAAACCATGAATCCAGCGTGGAACTCGAGACCATATTGAGTGATACCCAGTTGCCGTTCTTGAAACGTGTCAGTTCCGCGACGTGGGTGGAATCGAAGCTGCTTTTCCATCTGGCAGCACCTGCAGTTGTAGTCTACATGATTGGCTATTTCATGTCCATGTCCACCCAGATCTTCTCTGGCCACCTCGGCAATCTTGAGCTGGCTGCTGCCTCGCTTGGCAACAATGGCATCCAAATATTTGCCTATGGCGTCATGGTATGTGTCTATCTGATTATCTATCCTTCATGATTAACCCAGCTGCATTATCAATTATATGTTTTCAAGACCATGCATGTCACTAGAGGAATTGACATTGAGCTTCTTTTTGTTGGCTTCTTAATCATAGCTTGATGCTAATTGTTTCTACGCATTTCTTGAATTTGGTTGCACAGTTAGGAATGGGGAGTGCGGTGGAGACTTTGTGTGGACAAGCATTTGGGGCACACAAGCACAAAATGCTGGGTGTATATCTCCAGAGATCAACAATCCTACTCTGTATAGCCGGGATCTTTCTAACCATAATCTACGTCTTCTCCAAACCCATCTTAATTTTACTTGGTGAATCAACCGAAATTGCATCAGCAGCTTCAGTTTTTGTCTACGGCCTCATCCCTCAAATCTTTGCATACGCTGTGAATTTCCCTATACAGAAATTCTTACAAGCTCAAAGCATAGTGGGCCCTAGTGCGTACATATCCGTGGCCACACTAGGCATACACCTCCTGCTCAGTTGGCTGGCAGTATACAAATTTGGGCTTGGCTTGTTGGGTGCTTCTCTGGTGCTGAGTTTGTCCTGGTGGATTTCAGTTGTGGCCCAGTTTATATATATAGTAAGCAGCGACAAGTGTAAGTACACTTGGGATGGTTTTAGTGTGGAAGCTTTCTCTGGGTTGTGGGGATTCTTCAAGTTATCTTCTGCATCGGCCGTTATGTTGTGTTTAGAGATTTGGTATCTGCAGATCCTTGTGCTTTTGGCTGGTTTGCTGGAAAACCCTGAGCTGGCTTTGGATTCTCTTTCTATTTGGTAAGTGGAAACTATGAGTTTGGTTTGGTTTGGTTTTGATTTCCAATTGCTTAATGGGCGGCCGTATTTAAGGTCTAGCTAGCTTTCACTTTTGTCTCTTTTGAATGATGACCACAAAGTTTCTTCCTAACGCGTAGCTCTTTTAAGACATTCCCTTTTTGCCTTTTTATGGAAGTCATTCTATCTAAAATATTCATCACAACATAGTACATATCTGCCTTTTGATTAACTTAAAGGCAGTAGATCATTTTAAACACCCCAAGTTCACATCCTTGTAATAAAAAAAAAAAAACAAAATAATAAACTCAGAATTTTTGCTAATTGGCTTGTGTTTCTTGCAGCACCACAGTGTCTGGATGTGTTTTTATGATCTCTGTTGGGTTCAATGCAGCGGCAAGGTGAGTTTCATTACAAAATCCGGTAGTCATTCTATCTTAGTTCACTAACACAAAAACTAACATATGTCGTATTACTTTGCGAGCAGTGTAAGAGTGAGCAATGAGCTAGGAGCTGGGAACCCAAAATCAGCTGCATTTTCTGTAGTAATAGTCAATCTGTACTCCTTCATTCTCTCCGTTTTAGCAGCCATTGCGGTGATGGCATTTCGAGATGTTATTAGTTACGCCTTTACAGAAGGTGAAGCTGTTGCGTCTGCAGTATCAGCTCTATGTCCACTTCTAGCTGTTTCAATCGTACTTAATGGAATTCAACCCGTTCTATCTGGTAAGTTAATTATTTTGACCGTGGCCTTTTCTATGTTTGTTTGCTTGGACTATACTATTAATTGTGCTAAAACATATGTGCAAAGGGGACCATGCATGTTTCTTTTTCTTACTACCAATTTCTTGAAGTGTTTAATAACGACGATATTGGTGGATTCTTCTTGAAGGTGTCGCTGTTGGTTGCGGATGGCAAGCATTTGTGGCATATGTTAATGTGGGTTGTTATTATTTTGTTGGGATCCCCTTGGGTGTAGTACTTGGCTTTTACTTCAATCTTGGGGCCAAGGTAAGGTTTTCAATGACTAACTATCATGTTTTGCAATTTATTTTCACACTTGCATGGGACTTAGATTTCTTTACCATACCTCACTCCCACCATCACTTGTCACTTCCAAAAGTCATGTATAATAATAATAACCACATGTGAAATTTATTGGTCAAAAGCAATTTTTGGCCATTGAACTCAACCTTTCAATAGATTTTGGTCACTCTACTTAATTTCAATGAATTTTAGTCATTGTACTCAACAAAAATCATGAATTTTAATTCGCCGGTCAACCCAGTAAAGTGGAGCGCCATGTGTCATTGTATGAATGGTTCACATCATCACGTGGACCCCAAAGAAAATGGGTGTACCCGCTTTGAACTGGATCGGTTAGAAAGCAAACACGTTTGCACCCGAAATGGGTTAAACCACAAATTAAAAGACCCATTGAAATAAATAAAACATAAATATAGTAATATGTTTATATTATTATAAAAATTAAAACAGAAAAATATAATATAGATCAGAAAAATAAAATTTTAAAAACCTATTTAATAATAATATAAATAATAATTAATTTTGCAAAGTTAAATATGGATCATTGAGCCCTAAAACAAAAGAATATTAATAAATGAAGTAAAAATAAAAATAATTAATGAATGACAATAAAAGAATAAAAATAATTAAGAGACTAATTTTTAAAAAATATAAATCAAGAAAATAAATAAAAAATATTATTATGTAGAAAAAATAAAATAAATAATAAATAATAAATAAATAAAATAAACTATTTAATAATCATATAAATAATATATTAAATTTTTATTTTTAAACATACATCTTCCGGGTGCAAACGGGTTCGCTTTCTAGCCGATCCGGTTTGAAGCCGGTACACCTATTTTCTTTGGGGTCCACCTGATGATATAGACCACTCACACATAGACACATGGCGTTCCACTTTATTTGGTTGACCTACGAACCAAAATTCATGATTTTTGTTAAGTACAATGACCAAAATCTATTGAAATTGAGTACAGTGATCACAATCCATTGCAAGGCTGAGTTCAATGGCGAAAAATTGCTTTTCACTGAAATTTATTCACAAAATGGGGCTCAGGCTCACTGAATCGTAGTATGACTTGGCAGACAAATTTAAAATCTTGGGGTTAACACTTTTTGATTTTTCAACGTATACCAACTTTTATAAATGGATAAATGATCTCTTTGTTTTGGTTCGATAAGTCAAGGTGATTCGTAAAGTGGAAACATGATACTCTTTCTTATTGGAGACTCTTTTTATGCCAATAGAAAAATATCTACTAATTGTACATCTCACACAAATATTTGCAGGGAATATGGTCAGGAATGATTGGTGGAACTGCAATGCAAACAATAATTCTAATATGGGTGACCGTTCGAACAGATTGGAGTAAAGAGGTAAGCTACAATCTCTACATTTTCTTACTTAGGCAATTATGTCACATTTTTCAAGCTGTAATTTCAAAAAACCTCCCTTTTTACCGTGTCGTGGTAAGATGGTCATGTGATAGATCCATCATAGGGGGGTTAACCTTGGCAATGTCAAAGCTTTAAGGGTCATCAAAATAGATCCATCATAGGGGGGTTAACCTTGGCAATGTCAAAGCTTTAAGGGTCATCAAAATATTAATTATACATATATGTAGCACTTCCACAACATGTTCTCCTTTTAAGAAGAAATTCTAACTTTAATTGATCTTTTTCAAAACTATTTGTATTCAACTCATAAATTGCATTTACAGGTTGAAGAGGCTGCCAGAAGATTGGATATATGGGATGAAAAGAAGGAACCACTCTTGAACTGATCCAAGTACCATATATACTGAATTCCACAAGCAGCAAAGGTGTGCATTACGGAAGCTAACCATCCATCATGGAAATTAACTGCCATCAGAGATTGTGAGTCATTTTTTTGGGTTGATTTTGTGAGACATCGTAGAAATAAAATGCTGGGACAACAAGGGAAACAATGGAAGGAGCAGAACAGAGTTTTCCTGGCCCAAGTGCGGAATTTTGGACATACTTCGATACTACCTATGGGTTTACAGTTTGGAAGGAAAAGCTTTAAAGATTGGATTTAATTTTTTTCTCTCGTGTTATATCCTCATATATAATAAAATTAATCATATTTTGACCGTTCGAAATTAAGAAGAGCCTTTATTGGCTATACCAATACGGATGCCAACACTATAGATTTACATTAGGGGTGGCAAAATGGGTGTCCATGGGTACCCATGGGTTGGGTCATAATGGGCCATACCCATTTATACCCATTTATCCATTTATGACCCATTAAAAAATTTAAATGGATACCCAAACCCATTTAAACCTATTTAATGTGGGTTACCCATTTATCCATTTAGACCCATTTAATGTGGGTGTACCTATTTACTCATATAATATTAAGACTTAATATATATTTTTAAAATTTGTATCATATGAATATTAATCCGAACTAGTTATTAACCCGGCATAGCCAATACGAGCCTAACTAGGCGCGAACGAGATGTGCTCGGTCTGGTTTAAATTGGCCCATATGAGCCCAACTAGGTCTGTATGGTTTGGACTATGTTGGGCCCAGCTAGGCCCACATTGGGCCCATATAAGCCCACATCTGGCCCAACTAGGCCCATATGAGGCGGGCCGGGACGGGCCCAAATAGGCCCACCCGAGCAAAATCGGGCCCATATTGGTTGGGCCGGGATGGGCCCAATTAGGCCCAATTAGGCCCAAATGGGTTGGGCCCATCTGGGCCCACATGGATAATTGAATTAGATTACTAATATATGGGTTCATGGATATCCATTACCCAACCCATATAAACCCACTATTTTATGAGTTAAATGGATAAATTATCCAATTAGACCCATATAAAATTGTACTGACCCATTTAGACCCATTACCCATTTATCTATGGGTTAAATGGATAACCCATTGGGTACCCAACCCATTTTGCCATCTCTAATTTACATCCAAAACATAAATTTCCATATAACAATCCTCAAATCCACAAAAATATTCATGACAGGCGCAAAAGGATGGGCCTTCCACTCGGGTAAATTGAACATAACTTTGTTCTTTCTTTTACCCAAAAAAAAATTACATCAATGTGCCTGGTCTCTTGGTTTCACGTTCCGTTACATCCTAAGTATTAGATATTCATCATAAAAGAGTTTCTCATTAGACACAACTATCCACCTTAAATGATCTTACATGCATCATAGAAAGAACTTAGTTGGTCCATTTAATTGAGGCCTAATACCTCGATACGAGCCAACAGTTCAACCTTAATTGTATCAGCAAAGAATATATACATGGGCCGTCATGGCCTTTTTGTCAGTTCTATTCCTAATTGCAACCAGTTTTGGTTGCATGAAGATTCTATCATGCGAGGCCTTTCTGTAACTTAAGATATTGGCATTAATATACTTCTCTTTACACAAAAAAAAAAAAAAATTGCAACCAGTTTTGACATTAATAAAATCTATTACAAATTCAAAAAAATTTTTGTTTAACAATCCTCTAAATAAATCATGGATTCTATATTTCTCTTCACCATCAAATTTTACCTTTGGAAAAATTAAAAAGTGAAACATTAACATAAAACTAGCTACATTATGGGTTAAGTTTATACGGGGCATCGTTAAATATTCTTCATAATATATAGTATAATCGCTTCTATCAAAATAAAGTTTATACGGGGCAACAACAGCGCAGCTTTGTTGAGTAGTGTCCAGCTATTAGTTTTTATGTTTTTTTTTTTTTTGGTCTCTCGCTGCTGGTATTAATATTTTGAAAAAAAATGCATTAACAAAACTTATGGTATTGCATCCCTAAGGGTAGTAACTACAGTAAGGTCTTCTAGAAGAGAAGGCATGCAAAATTGAGGACAAGACTCTAAGCACTAAACTCCTCACCAGTTGAGAGCAAGTTTAACTTAGCTATCCGCCCAAAATTTGCTTAACAATATACCAATTGTGCGCCGTTATATGTCAGATCAGATACTTTGCTCAAATTTGAAAACTTGGGGTTGAAAATACGAAAAAAAATTGGTAACGATTTAGCTTTGCCCCGCCACATATATGGAATAAGTTTTGTAATGGGAAAAAAGATCATGTGGACTTTTTTTTTCCCTCATATGATCAAATTAAATCTGATTGGATGTACTAAAACTGAAACAAAATCTATGCACTTTGGATGTTGTTTTCGCATAGATTTTTACCTTATGGTCACTTTTTGTTTATATTCTTATATTCTTATATTGAATTTTTCTTATGCTTTTGCTATATTAAATCTTCAATTATGTAATTTCAGATCTTTAAATCTATTTATATGAATGAAGAACGCTCTTCTTCTCCAAAAAAATATGGTCACTTTTTTTTTTTGGTATTCTCACCTGGCCGTGGGATAAAACCAGAAATTTTCATAATCATGCAGGCCTCCACGTCAAGAGATGAATCCAACACCCCCAGGAATACACTTAGAGTTTATTTTTTTTGTTAAAAATTTAATTTACTAGGATGTGATAGTTTATGTCACATAAAGATTATTTGTTTGCTATTTTAAATTTTTATTGATTTTTCCCCTTAGATTAATTAAATAGAAAAAATACTTATCAAATTAAATTAATTAAAAGCACTAAAATTTCTATGACTATCCTACTTTCTTCTTTATACGCAAAATTTTTCTTCCAACACTCCCTTTATTTTATTCTTCCGAGAAGGAACTTTTTAGAAAACTCTAAAAGGAATCAGTTATCTTTTTTCTAAATCTATATCTATCTATACTATATATAAAAGCACGAAGACAGCGAAACAGCCGAAAGTATAAAAATAACCTTACTTAGTGTTAATATAAAAAACAAAAACGACATGTCATACGATAATGAATGAAAAATAGTTCCTTTATATTTATAACTATATAGTAGAAGCATATTGTAACAGCCCGGGTAAAATTTATATTTTTACCGGGACTGTAAAAAGCTTTGTACAGTAATTTACCTTATAAAATTAATCTCGGGTAATTATTTCAGGGTAAATTATGCATCGGATTCTGAAACCGACCCTTACCCACGATTCCGATTTTTCTGGGATTTTTCGGACCAGAGTTGGTATTTTTCGGGTCTAGGAATCTTAAGAAAAGTCAGGTTTATTCTCGAGAAAACGGACCAGAAATAAAGTCAAGGGTGTATTATAGTTATTTTCTGGTCCGGACGGGACACGCCTCACATGTTGCACAGTAGTGCATAATTGAGGCTGCCGCTGTGTTACCCATGTCTTCTCCTATTACGCCTGTGACTTACCTTTCTCCTGTAATACCCGTGCCATGCCAGCCTTTCTCTGCCTTTTTCCTCTCCCTGCACGCCATCACCTACAACAAACCACTGCCTCACCTGTAAAACTATCTACTGCCCAATACCCAATGCAAACCACCTACTGCAAACAACAGCACACACATACCAATTTTTTTTCCCCTGCAACTAAAACCGGAAAAACAAAAAAAAAATAAAACACATAACAACCACACCACGCGACCCAACGCCGCCACCGGCCACCTCACCACCATCAGCCACCGTCCTTCCTCTCCGAGCTGCAGCTGTCGGCCTTCCCTCGCCGCTGCGACCACGCCACGCCGTCGCCAGCAGCACCAGCACCCCGAAGCCACCACCTCGACGCCTTTCCGCCGCTGATCTGTGGAGAGGAGCCCGACGAGTCGCCGCTCCCTCCTCTCGGTGCTGTCGTCGCCTCCTCCTTCCTCATCGCGTCGCGCCACCAGCCAGCACCCCCGCCTTCTTCCTCCACCTGCAGATCCGCCGACGCCGCCCTCCTCTCCTCGCTGCAGCACAACGACGCGAGACGACCAGCAGCCGCCCTTCCTCCTCCCTTCCCCTCCTCGCGCCGCGCCTCCTTTCCGCCGTCGCCGCCTCCCCTTGCCTCGCCATCCCATGCCGCACCGCCGTCAAACTCAAGGTGAGCCTTGGGTTGAAGACGACCCGGATGTGGGTCGCGGGTCGCGGGTTGACCCGGCTTGATTGGATATGGGCTAGGGTTGGGTTTTGGCTGTTGGGCTGAGGATATGGGCTAAGTGCTGCGCACTGGGCCTACTGTGCGGGCCTGGTCTTGGGCTCCTGCTTGGGGCTTGAGATGGGCCTACGCAGTGGGTTGGGCCAGCACTGTTCAGGCCCAGTCCTTTAAAAAAAAATAAAATAATAAAAGGATAAAAATAAAATCTGATATATATATTTATGGTTAATGTTTTGAAAATTAAATCATGGAAGTATTTTGGAAAACAAATATATGATTATTATGGAATTTTGGGAAAATATAAGATATGGAAAATAATTAATATTTATGCATACGGGAATAATTTGGGAAAAATATATATGTATATAAATAACGTTATGAAAGATATTTTAGTAAAAGATATGACCAAAGTATACCGGAAGATATTATATGGTAAATACCTTTGATAAATGTTATAATAATTACTTTTGGGAAGAGATATATATCTGTACGTTAGCATTTGAGGAAATATTTTATGGTAAGTATATTTTTGGAAAATATGGTAGAAAAGTATGTACATAGTATACAAATATATTTGTGAGGATAAGTGAAATAAGTACTTTGACACAATATTATTTTGGAAATCAACGTGATTATAATAAAAATTATATCCTTTAAAATGCTATATAGAAAAAAAAATACTTTTTGGAAAAGAATATAAATACTCATGGAAAATATTTTGGAAAGGGTATTATCAAAGTATGTACCGGAATAATAACCAGGTAGAAGTATAGTATGGTATTCTGACACACGAATAGTAAATGGTGAATGATGATGATAACGGGGTTTCACCGGGACGTAAACGAACCAGTTTAAGTTTTATTTTTACGGTATAACATCATTTGCATTTATGTGCATCTTATGTGAGTATATGCTGTTATTTGCTATATATGAGCTGATAACGAACAGTATCCCGAGGAACCAGAGCCGGGACAATTTGAGGACTTTCCGGAGTAGGGAAATCAGCTAAGGTGAGGATGGATAACCTTTGATATGTCACTCATAATACTGTGTTTGTTTCTCTGGAAGTTATTGTTTGATTGATCTGCTGAGCCAATTAAGTTTGACTGTGGTGTTAATGCTGTTGTTGTTGATTTATTGATTGTGGATAAACTGATATGATGAGATAATTGGATAATTGGAAGTTGTGTTGACAACTTTATTGTCCCTTGGAGAGTAGTGGTACGACTAGATGGTTAGAGATTGTTTTGTGGTGGCTATGATCTGGGTTACTTGTGATAAGCATGTCTATGCTTGGGATGTCTATCCCGGATTATTATATTTTTGGGATTTCTATCCGTGGGATCTATTTTTGGGATGTCGATCCCTGGGCTCTCTTGGTTTGATCTAGCACCCAGAACATGTTAATAACCAGGTACGACCCTAGCTTGTCCAGTGACGGGGCCCGGAAGATAAAATTGGTAATAATAATAAACTTTCTTTTGGTCTTGGCTCAGTCAAGTTCTAGTTGATTCTTTGTTTGTCTTTTGCTTGTATTACTTCGGAAGTATTGTGTTTGCCTGCATATTACTGTTTATCCTTCGTCGGTGAGCACTTCGGACTCACCCCTCGCCTGCGGGGTTTCATCCCGTAAGATGAGTTGCTTGTAGTACGGGTACGTGGTTCGGCCAGCTGCTGTTTCTACTCCACCAGACCCCGGATCCATACCTCCGCTGCTTCTCATTATAAGACTTCCGCTGCTGTATTTTATATGTTGCTGTGTTGTTGTACCATATGCTTTTTGCTACTGCTGTTGTGGCTTGAATAATGGTCCCCGGGATCGGGTGACGGATGTTGTATTTGGGATTGCTTTGTACTGTATTTTATATTGTATGTACTGTCTGCTA
Source organism: Turnera subulata (assembly GCA_028386065.3). Taxonomy (NCBI): domain Eukaryota; kingdom Viridiplantae; phylum Streptophyta; class Magnoliopsida; order Malpighiales; family Passifloraceae; genus Turnera; species Turnera subulata. Next base: position 42,561 of record JAKUCV010007791.1, on the reverse strand, counting down.
CTATAATTAGAACAGTTCTGGCACGTGTTTACCCTTTACGGTAAATACGGGTTGGGGCGCTTTATTTTGGTAGCGGACCAGGCAGTAGGTCCTTAGGGTGATAATTGTGCTTGATTGTTGCCTATTTGTTCATAGTCTGGTCATTCTCTTGGCATAACACGCATGCATACATTCTCATATAGGTACGAATGGATCCGGTGGGAGGAAACCAGCATGCTGAGCAGCGTTTGGAAAATGACCAAGTATCGGTTGATCAGCCGCAACCAGTCGTGGGTGGACAAGTACCCGCGGTAGTACCAGCGGATACAACACAGATGATGCACACCATGGCACAGATCTTACAGCGTCAGGACGCTAGGGATGCCTGTTTGGAGGCCAGGGAAGCTCGAGAACAGGAGAATCAAGGACCTGTTGAGGACCCTGTTTACACCAAGCTGTCTAAGCTAGGTCTTGATGCCTTTACAAGGGTTACTAACCCACAGGCAGCTGACGAATGGCTTCGTCAAGCTCATCGAGTGATGTTGAAGCTGAGATGCACAGATGACTGGTGGGCTAGGTATGTTACATCCATGTTCCGTAATGTTACTGTGGATTGGTGGGATTCGGCAACACGTGACATGGTGAAACCAGTCACCATGCCTTGGGCACAGTTCACTGAGATGTTCTGAAGGAAGTTTGTCACAGATGTTTACCAGGACCAGCTCAAGCGAGAATTCCTGAGTCTGCGACAGCAAATCGGACAGTCGGTGAACGACTATGAGATCCAGTTTGATCGTTTGTCCATCTACGCATCAGAATATGTGTCCACACCAGAGGCCAGATGCAAGTGTTTCTAGGATGGTTTGGGATCCTGCATCCAGACAGTTATGGGGTGCAAATTTTATGAGACTTACCAGGATATGCTTGCAGATGCTCTTCGAGCAGAAGTCATCTGGATGGGGAACGAGAGAGATGGAAGAAGTTCGAAAGAGGAGATCTGCACAGATTGCTAGGAATCAGAGCAAGAGGTTCCAGAGCGCCGGTAACAGGTCAGGGTATGGACAGACTCAATCCATGCCAGTATCTCAGGGTCGAGGATGGAGCAACAGCTACAACAACAATCGTGGGATTTCATAGACCCAATCTGGAGGGACTTCATCCGGAGACACTCGCCCTAGACCTCCTCTGACTAGAGTGAGGTGCTTTGGGTGCAATCAAGTTAGGCATTACCGGAGTTCATGTCCTAGGTTGGGAAGATCTGGAGTTGATGTTTCTGCTCACACTGTACAAGCATCAGTGGCCAGCATACCCAGTGGTTCTGGAGTTGGCCGAGGCAGTGGACGAGGAGCTGCTCCTACTCGGACACAGTCAGCCATGAACCAGAGTGCAGCTGCTCCGAGGGCATTTGTGATCACGACTGAGGATGATCCCGAGAATGCCGATGTTATTGCAGGTACCATTACAGCTTTCGGTAGTATTGCATACACTTTGATTGATCCTGGTGCCACACATTCTTTTATCGCTCAGAGTTTTGCTATACAACATAGCTGTAAGGAAGAGAGCTTAGCATGTCCGTTGAGGGTTAGGTTACCCGCGGGCATAGTGGTGAGATTAACACAAGTGTGCAAGGATGTTCTCCTTTCATATGATGACGAGGTTTTCCTAGCTCGTTTGGTTGTGATGAACATAGGAGAATTCGACATAATCCTAGGGAAGGATTGGTTGTCAAGGTATAATGCCCTGGTGAACTATCGGACCAAGGAAGTGTTGCTGACTTTCGATGGTAGACGACAAGTTTTGGTAACCGGTATTAGGAAAGCTGCTGCCACGTGTAGCATCTCTGCTATGCAGGAGTTTGGAGTGAAGTCGCATGGTCCAGATGCTTTATTGAACCACATCACAAGTGAAGATACACGGGATCCTACCCCGGGAGATATATCGGTGGTGAAGGAGTTCCTTGATGTTGTCCCAGATGATTTGCCAGGTTTGCCACCCGACAGAGAGGTTGAGTATACCATCGAACTAATGCCAGGAGTCACACCCATATCGATGGCTCCATACAGGATGGCACCAACAGAGCTCCAGGAGCTGAAGAAGCAGTTGGATGAGCTATTAGAGAAGGGTTTCATCAGACCCAGTACATCACCATGAGGTGCGCCAGTTCTGTTTATAAAGAAGAAGGATGGTAGCTTGCGGATGTGTGTAGACTACCACCAGCTGAACAAGGTCACAATTAAGAACAAGTACCCGCTGCCTAGGATTGATGACTTGTTTGACCAGTTGCAAGGAGCCACTGTGTTTTCCAAGATTGATCTTCGGTCTGGGTATCACTAGATCAAGATTGCAGAGAAGGACATACCGAAGACTGCCTTCCGCACACGATATGGTCATTTCGAGTTCACAGTGGTACCGTTCGGATTGACCAATGCACCAGCAGTGTTCATGTGCTTGATGCACTTGGTCTTGAACGAGTTTCTGGATAAGTTTGTTGTGGTTTTCATCGACGATATCCTCATTTACTCTAAGAGCAAGGAGGAACATGAGGAGCATTTGAGAATAGTGCTTCAGAGGTTACGGGAGAAGCAGTTGTATGCCAAATTCAGCAAGTGTGAATTTTAGCTTGGAGAAGTTTCTTTCCTTGGACATGTGGTAGGCGGGGATAGTATAAAGGTTGACCTTGCCAAAGTGAAGTCCGTGTTGGATTGGGAACCACCTAAGAATGTATGCGAAGTCAGAAGTTTTCTTGGTCTTGCAGGATACTAACAGAGGTTCATTAAAGATTTTTCTTTGATAGCTAGTCCCATGACCAAGCTATTAAGGAAAGAACAGGCATTTGTTTGGAGCCAGAATGCCAACAGAGTTTTGAAGAGCTTAAAAGGAAGTTGACCACGGCACCGGTTCTGATAGTACCGAAGCCTGGTGTTGAGTATGTGTTGTTTTGTGATGCATCGAGACTTGGTTTAGGAGCCGTGCTGATGCAAGAAGGACGAGTGATTGCCTATGCCTCCAGGCAGTTGAGGACTCATGAGAAGAACTATCCGATGCATGATCTTGAGATGGCAGTTGTGTTCTTGGCTCTAAAGATTTGGAGACACTACTTATTTGGAGAGAAGTGTCGGATTTTCACTGACCACAAGAGTCTTAAGTACATCATGACTCAGAAGGAGCTTAACCTACGACAGAGACGTTGGGTTGAGTTACTTAATGATTATGATTGTACTATCGAGTATCACCCAGGAAAGGCTAATGTGGTAGCTGATGCCTTGAGCCGGAGACAACCAGAGGATGCTTCCATTAGTTACTCTATGATCTCGCTTATTGAGTTAAGAAAGCTGGGAGTTGGTTTGACGGTGGATGATACAGAAGCTTTGCTGGCACACATGAGTGACAAGTCCAACCTAAGAGGATGGATAGTGGAGTTACAAGAAGGAGATCCCGACCTGGTCAAGCTAAAGGAAGGAGTAAGGAGTGAAAAAGAAGACAAGTTCCGTATAGCTGATGATGGAGCACTGATGATTGGAAAACGGGTATGTGTACCCAATGTCAGTAATCTGCATAGTCAGATCCTAGAAGAAGGTCATATGGCGCCATATGCGATGCATCCTAGAAGCACCAAGATGTATCAGAACCTGAAGAGTCATTTTTGGTGACCTCGTATGAAGAAGGAAGTAGCTGAGTATGTTGCAAGATGTCTTACTTGCCAATAGGTGAAAGCTGAACATCAAGCTCCAGCAGGGAAATTGAGATCTTTGTCAGTCCCAGAGTGGAAGTGGGAGATGATCACTATGGATTTTGTGATTGGTTTATCGATGACTCAGAGGCGGCATGATGCTATTTGGGTCATAGTTGATCGGTTAACAAAATCTGCTCATTTTCTACCTATCCGCCAAACTGATACCATGGACACATTGGCGGGTAAGTATGTTGCTGAGGTTGTGAGACTACACGGGATTCCAAAGTCTATAGTCTCAGACAGAGATCCGAGGTTCACATCACGTTTCTGGAAGAGCTTACAAGCTGCTTTGGGAACTAAGTTGAGCTTCAGCACTACTTTTCATCCTTAGACGGATGGACAGTCTGAGAGGACTATACAGACACTGGAGGACATGTTAAGAGCTTGTGCACTTAACTTCAGTGGGAGTTGGGATAAGTATCTACCCCTGGGAGAGTTTTCCTATAACAACTACTGCCATTCCAGCATTGGTATGCCACCTTTTGAGGCTCTCTATGGAAGAAAGTGTAGAAGTCCAGTGTGTTGGGATGAAGAGGGTATGAGACTGATCGTTGGACCAGAATTAGTCCAACAGATAGTGGACAAGATCTAGACATTGAGACAGTGTATGAGAGCTGCTCAGGAACGGCAGTAGAGCTACGCCGACAAACACCGACGTGAGATTGAGTACAATGTTGGTGAGAAGGTTTTCCTCAGAGTAGCACCTTGGAAGGGTGTGATTAGGTTTGGCAAGAGAGGGAAGCTGAGCCCAAGGTGTATCAGACCCTATGAGATCGTGGAGAGAATTGGACCACTAGCCATATTATGCTGAGGAGATATCGATCGGATCCTAGCCATATTATGGCCCCAGTGGATGTTGAGGTAACAGAGGACCTTACCTACACAGAAGTGCCGGAACAGATTCTTGCTCGGGAAGTTCGGCAGTTGCGGAACCGTACCATTCCCAAGGTCAAGGTCAAGTGGAGTAAGCATTCCGCTAACGAGTCTACATGGGAAGTTGAAGAACACATGCGGTCCCAGTATCCGCATCTCTTCATAGAATAGGAATGAATTTCGAGGACGAAATTCTTTTAAGGAGGTAGACTGTAACAGCTTGGGTAAAATTTACCGGGACTGTAAAAAGCTTTGTACAGTAATTTACCTTATGAAATTAATCATGGGTAATGGTAAATTATGCATCGGATTCTGAAACCGACCCTTACCCCATGATCCCAATTTTTCTGCGGATTTTTCGGACCAGAGTTGGTATTTTCCGGGTCTAGGAATCTTAAGAAAAGTCAGGTTTATTCTTGAGAAAACGGACCAGAAATAAAGTCAATGGGTATTATAGTTATTTTCTAGTCCGGACGGGACACGCCTCACATGCTGCACAGTAGTGCATAATTGAGGCTGCCGCTGTGTTACCCGTGTCTTCTCCTGTTACGCCTGTGACTTACCTTTCTCCTGTAATACCCGTGCCATGCCAGCCTTTCTCTGCCTTTTTCCTCTCCCTGCACGCCATCACCTGCAACAAACCACTGCCTCACCTGCAAAACTATCTACTGCCCAATACCCAGTGCAAACCACCTACTGCAAACAATAGCACACACATACCGTTTTCTTTTCCCTGCAACTAAAACCGGAAAAAGAAAAAAAAACAAAACACATAACAACCACACCACGCGACCCAACGCTACCACCGGCCACCTCACCACCATCAGCCACCGTCCTTCCTCTCCGAGCTGCAGCTGCCGGCCTTCCCTCGCCACTGCGACCATGCCACGCCGTCGCCAGAAGCACCAGCACCCCGAAGCCACCACCTCGACGCCTTTCCGCCGCCGATCTGTGGAGAGGAGCCCGACGAGTCGCCGCCCCCTCCTCTCGGTGATGACGTCGCCTCCTCCTTCCTCGTCGCATCATGCCACCATCCAGCACCCTCGCCTTCTTCCTCTACCTGTAGATCCACCGACGCCGCCCTCCTCTCCTCGCTGCAGCACGACGACGCGAGACAACCAGCAGCCGCCCTTCCTCCTCCATTCCCCTCCTCGCGCCGCGCCTCCTTTCCGCCGTCGCCGCCTCGCCTTGCCTCGCCATCCCGTGCCGCACCGTCTTCAAACTCAAGGTGAGCCTTGGGTTGAAGACGACCCGGATGTGGGTTGCGGGTCGCGGGTTGACCCGGCTTGATTGGATATGGGCTAGGGTTGGGTTTTGGCTGTTGGGCTGAGGATATGGGCTGAGTGATGTGCACTGGGCCTGGTCTTGGGCTCCTGTTTGGGGCTTGAGATGGGCCTGCACAGTGGGTTGGGCCAGCACTGTTCAGGCCTAGTCTGTTTTTTTTAAATAAAATAATAAAAGGATAAAAATAAAATCTGATATATATATATATATATTTATGGTTAATGTTTTGAAAATTAAATCATGGAAGTATTTTAGAAAACAAATATATGATTATTATGGAATTTTGGGAAAATATAAGATATGGAAAATAATTAATATTTATGCATAGGGGAATAATTTGGGAAAAATATATATGTATGTAAATAACGTTATAAAAGATATTTTAGTAAAGGATATGACCAAAATATACCGAAAAATGTTATATGGTAAATATCTTTCATAAATGTTATAATAATTACTTTTGGGAAGAGATATATATATGTACGTTAGCATTTGAGGAAATATTTTATGGTAAGTATATTTTTGGAAAATATGGTAGAAAATACTTTGACACAGTATTATTTTGGGAATCAACGTGATTATAATAAGAATTATATCCTTTAAAATGCTATATATAAAAAAAATACTTTTTGGAAAAGAATATAAATACTCATGGAAAATATTTTGGAAAGGGTATTATCAAAGTATGTACCGGAATAATAACCGGGTATAAGTATAGTATGGTATTCTGACACACGAATAGTAAATGGTGAATGATGATGATAACGGGGCTTCACCGGGACATAAACGAACCAGTTTAAGTTTTATTTTTACGGTATAACATCATTTGCATTTATGTGCATCTTATGTGAGTATATGTTGTTATTTGCTTTATAGGAGCTGATAACAAACAGTATCCCGAGGAACCAGAGCTGGGACAATTTGAGGACTTTCAGGAGTAGGGAAATTGGCTAAGGTGAGGATGGATAACCTTTGATATGTCGCACATAATACTGTGTTTGTTTCTCTGGTAGTTATTGTTTGATTGATCTGCTGAGCCAATTGAGTTTGACTGTGGTGTTAAACTGATATGATGAGATAATTGGATAATTGGAAGTTGTGTTGACGACTTTATTGTCACTTGGAGAGTAGTGGTACGACTAGATGGTTAGAGACTGTTTTGTGGTGGCTATGATCTGGGTTACTTGTGATAAGCATGTCTATGCTTAGGATGTCTATCCCTGGGATCTATTTTTGGGATGTCGATCCCTGGGCTCTCTTGGTTTGATCTAGCACCCAGAACATGTTAATAACCAAGTACGACCCTAGCTTGTCCAGTGACGGGCCCGAAAGATAAAATTGGTAATAATAATAAATTTTCTTTTGGACTTGGCTCAGTCAAGTTCTGGTTGATTCTTTGTTTGTCTTTTGCTTGTATTACTTTGGAAGTATTTGGTTTGCCTGCATATTATTGTTTATCCTTCGTCGGTGAGCACTTCGGACTCACCCCTCGCCTGCGAGGTTTCATCCCGTAGGATGAGTTGCTCGTAGTACAGGTACGTGGTTCAGCCAGCTGCTGTTTCTACTCCACCAGACCCCGGATCCATACCTCCGCTGCATCTCATTCTAAGACTTCCGCTGCTGTATTTTATATGTTGCTGTGTTGTTGTACCATATGTTTTTTGCTACTGCTGTTGTGGCTTGAATAATGGTCCCCGGGATCGGGTGACGGATGTTGTATTTGGGATTGCTTTGTATTGTATTTTATATTGTATGTGTTGTCTGCTACTGTAATAAGATTAGTTCTGGCATGTGTTTACCTTGTACGGTAAATACGGGTCGGAGCGCTTCACATATTCAATTTTTTGTTTTCCTCCACAACTCCTATTTTTATTTCTACTCAAACCTAAATCTAAATAAAATATATTTATTTACATTATGTATAAGAAACTATTTCGATTCGTTATAAAGTGGGGTGACGAGTAAAATATATTTATCTGTATTATACATAAGAATCTATATTTCTATTCGTTATAAAGCAGGGTGAGAATAATGTATAATCACACCGATTGGATTCGATCTAAGGTTGCAGATAGCGATTTAACTCATAACCCCTTGATTTTGGTGCTTGAACAACGTCATAACCTATTGATTGCTTTTTAGCTAAACCGAACCTCTTGATTTAAGTAACACATTGAACTCTAAATTCATTGATTTTATTTTTTATATGTAAATAACCTTACTTAGTATTATCTTTCTATCTATACTATATATAAAAGCACCAAGATAGCGAAACAGCCGAAAGTACAAAAATAACCTTACTTAGTATTAATATAAAAAAAAACGACATGTCATACGATAATGAATGACAAGTAGTTTCTTTATATTTATAACTATATAGTAGAAGCATATTCAATTTTTTTGTTTTCCTCCACAACTTCTGTAACAGCCCGGGTAAAATTTGGATTTTTATCGGGACTGTTAAAGTCGTTATACAATGATTTACCGAATGAATTAATCTTGGGTAATTAATTCAAGGTAAATCGGGAGTCGTTTTTTTCGAAACCGAGAGTTTTCCCGCGCTCGGGAGTATCTTCCTAACTAACCGAGCCTCGGTTTTCAATTCCGAGACTTGGACGACGTTTAGGAGGATTAATCGGATTTTCTGAGCCCAAGTCATATTCTCGGACTCGGGACGGAAAATTTCAGTTTTGCCCTGTCCCTCTTCTTTTCCCTCTTTTCTTTTCTTCTTCTCCTCTTTTCTTTTCTTTTCTTCTTCACTTTCCTCCAGCCGCCGGCCCGCCTACTTTTATTTTTTTCCTTCTTTCTCGTGAACCCCTGCCGACCCCTTCCCCATCTTTTCCTCATTATTTTTCTTTGTCTTCTTCCCTTACCCTCTCCATTATTACCCTTCTCTCTCCCGATTCCTTACACCCCTCGCCCACCATCATCTTCCACTGCTTCCCCTCCTCTCCTCTTCCTTTTCCTTCCTCCACGCCGCCGGTTTCCACCCACTCCTCTGCCTCCTACCTTTCTTTCTTTCTTTCTTTTCTTTCTTCTCCTCCCTCCTCCTCCGACTGCCCTGCCTCTCCCCTCCTCTCACGTGCAGTGGACCCGACCGGGTCGAGCACCGCGTGCACGCCGCCGACGCCTCTTCCTCAACTCACCATCACTTCACGCGCNTCCTAGGCTGTAAACGGTTTGTTAAGCACCCGGAAGCTTAACGGTAGATAGTGAACTCTTCAAGTGTATCTTGAAGGACTGGATTAGCCACAAATTAGTTGTGTGTGAACCAGTATAAAAATCTCTTGTGTCCTTCTATTTTTCAATTCCGCACTTCATTTCCTGCAAAATTTTTAATTTTCGATCATAAGCTATTCACCCCCCCCTCTAGCTTAAGTCTATTGTTCCTAACATCCCTGGGCTCTCTTGGTTTGATCTAGCACCCAGAACATGTTAATAACCAAGTACGACCCTAGCTTGTCCAGTGACGGGCCCGAAAGATAAAATTGGTAATAATAATAAATTTTCTTTTGAACTTGGCTCAGTCAAGTTCTGGTTGATTCTTTGTTTGTCTTTTGCTTGTATTACTTTGGAAGTATTTGGTTTGCCTGCATATTATTGTTTATCCTTCGTCGGTGAGCACTTCGGACTCACCCCTCGCCTGCGAGGTTTCATCCCGTAGGATGAGTTGCTCGTAGTACAGGTACGTGGTTCAGCCAGCTGCTGTTTCTACTCCACCAGACCCCGGATCCATACCTCCGCTGCATCTCATTCTAAGACTTCCGCTGCTGTATTTTATATGTTGCTGTGTTGTTGTACCATATGTTTTTTGCTACTGCTGTTGTGGCTTGAATAATGGTCCCCGGGATCGGGTGACGGATGTTGTATTTGGGATTGCTTTGTATTGTATTTTATATTGTATGTATTGTCTGCTACTGTAATAAGATTAGTTCTGGCATGTGTTTACCTTGTACGGTAAATACGGGTCGGAGCGCTTCACATATTCAATTTTTTGTTTTCCTCCACAACTCCTATTTTTATTTCTACTCAAACCTAAATCTAAATAAAATATATTTATTTACATTATGTATAAGAAACTATTTCGATTCGTTATAAAGTGGGGTGACGAGTAAAATATATTTATCTGTATTATACATAAGAATCTATATTTCTATTCGTTATAAAGCAGGGTGAGAATAATGTATAATCACACCGATTGGATTCGATCTAAGGTTGCAGATAACGATTTAACTCATAACCCCTTGATTTTGGTGCTTGAACAACGTCATAACCTATTGATTGCTTTTTAGCTAAACCGAACCTCTTGATTTAAGTAACACATTGAACTCTAAATTCATTGATTTTATTTTTTATATGTAAATAACCTTACTTAGTATTATCTATCTATCTATACTATATATAAAAGCACCAAGATAGCGAAACAGCCGAAAGTACAAAAATAACCTTACTTAGTATTAATATAAAAAAAAACGACATGTCATACGATAATGAATGACAAGTAGTTTCTTTATATTTATAACTATATAGTAGAAGCATATTCAATTTTTTTGTTTTCCTCCACAACTCCTGTAACAGCTCGGGTAAAATTTGGATTTTTATCGGGACTGTTAAAGTCGTTATACAATGATTTACCGAATGAATTAATCTTGGGTAATTAATTCAAGGTAAATCGGGAGTCGTTTTTTTCGAAACCGAGAGTTTTCCCGCGCTCGGGAGTATCTTCCTAACTAACCGAGCCTCGGTTTTCAATTCCGAGACTTGGACGACGTTTAGGAGGATTAATCGGATTTTCTGAGCCCAAGTCATATTCTCGGACTCGGGACGGAAAATTTCGGTTTTGCCCTGTCCCTCTTCTTTTCCCTCTTTTCTTTTCTTCTTCTCCTCTTTTCTTTTCTTTTCTTCTTCACTTTCCTCCAGCCGCCGGCCCGCCTACTTTTATTTTTTCCTTCTTTCTCGTGAACCCCTGCCGGCCCCTTCCCCATCTTTTCCTCATTATTTTTCTTTGTCTTCTTCCCTTACCCTCTCCATTATTACCCTTCTCTCTCCCGATTCCTTACACCCCTCGCCCACCATCATCTTCCACTGCTTCCCCTCCTCTCCTCTTCCTCTTCCTTCCTCCACGCCGCCGGTTTCCACCCACTCCTCTGCCTCCTACCTTTCTTTCTTTCTTTCTTTTCTTTCTTCTCCTCCCTCCTCCTCCGACTGCCCTGCCTCTCCCCTCCTCTCACGTGCAGTGGACCCGACCGGGTCGAGCACCGCGTGCACGCCGCCGACGCCTCTTCCTCAACTCACCATCACTTCACGCGCCGCCGCTCCTCCCTCTCCTGTCCAAGCCGTCGCTGCCGATCTGTCTCTCTGTCTAGTGCCACCATAGCAGCAATCGAGGACGCTGTTGCCGCTGCTGCCTTTCCTCTTTAGGCCGACGCCGCCCCTGCTTCTTCTCCTCTCTTCCTTCCCAAGTTCTCGCGCCGTCGTGGTAAGAAACCCATACCCCCTGCCTTCGTGTGACGGATTGAACTTGGTTTTGTTTGGATTGTGACTAACGGGTTTCAATTAATTGTTGTGTGGTTTGGATTGTCTCGGTTGGTGGTGGAGTTGGGCTGAACTGCTGCTGGCTGTGGATGATTCTGGCAAGCCAGTTGTGAAGGTTGTGGCCAGAGTTGATGTTGTGTTGGTGTTGCTGTGTGCTTTGGGTGTTTTGAATGAGTGGTGAACAGTAACAGAGACATGGGCTGGATTGAGGACTTCTGCGTGAACAGTAACCGCCGTATTCCGGCGAGGCTCCGGTAAACCCCCGGTGTCCCGGGAATTTTCCGACGAACTCGGAAATGGACTTTGGTAAAACCCGAGCTTTGGATCATCCATGTGCATCATTAATGTACCCGGACCTTAATATGGCGATAACTAGATGAACAATTAATTAATTTAACTAACTTATGCTTTTATTTTATGCTTTGATTATTTAATCATGCTTTCATTTAAGTTATGCTTTACTTATTCGGTTTAGGCTTTTGTTAAATTTTATGCTCTTAGTTACCTATACTTTTATTTAATTTTCCAAATGGACACTTAGGGAATTCCTTGGATTTATTTCACCTTGGCTCGGGTTTGGGCTTGGTTTGCGCAACGGACTCGGAAACGGGCCGAACGTGCGGGAGCCCATGTTCTCGGGACGGACTCCTAACGGACATGAATATAGACTCATTAACATTGGAAATTGACGGATTAACAAATTGTTTTGGAAACATGCTTATCGGCTAATAAATCGGAATTATTTGGATTTGATTATACCTTTACAGGTTTTATACATAACTTGAATTAATTTTCTTTGGAGGCATTTACGAATAGTAATCTAAGTTAACTTACCAAATCTATTATCTTTGAGTAATACAATGTACCACGGAACAACTGTTATTATTTTACCAGATATATTATTAATTATAATGTTAAACATGTTTATACAAGTATTGGTTTTATTATTTTATCCCTGTAATCTTAAGCTGAGATAATGTTAGATCTATATCTTATTTCAATTACTGATTTTAATCTTGTACAAGTATGTACATATATCGTATAGCGAATTACCACTATTTTCATTGGTTACTAAACAAATACGTATTTATTGCTATTTTAATCGGGTATAAGCACTTAATGGAATAGTATATACTCTATAATACGATTTCTTATATATGATTTAAACAACGTAATTATGTATTTACTTATCTTAAGCGACCTGAGGGCCGGGATAACGGCTTGGACGCTCGGCTTCGGTTTTAATCTAAAATCAAGTACGTTTTGATGTATTGGCTGGATATACTTAATCAGTTAATTGCCGTCAGGTCAGATGAACTGTTTAGAAACAAGGTAATTATGGAGATAATGAAATGAACAGATAAGCCGTCTAAATACAATTAAACCGGTATCATGCATAATCATTTTGTTTGCGCATTATAAGTGATTATTGTGTTCCTATATGTACATATAGGGTATCAGGATTTGACTGGATAGCAGTTTCAGAGACATACCAGGTGAGGATGGATAAACCTTGATATGTGCCCGTAATGCTGTGTGTGTATCTTTGTTGTTTGTGTATTTTGTTGTTAGATTGATCTGTTGGAATAATTATTGACTGTTACCTGATTGCCGTGGAATTATTGATGCTGTTGTTGGCTGTGTTAGTCTTGTGTATATTGTGTTGGAAATAATGCTGAGTTGTTAATTTTGAATAATTTGTGACACGAGATTGAGATAAGAGATTGAGTCTGTGGAATTAATCTGAGATAATAGAAATTGGGTAATTGATGAAAGAGTAATGGATTTGGACTGGAATTTGAGATGATGATTTATTTGTCACTTGGAAAGTAGTGGTACGACTAGATGGTTAGAGACTAGTTCTGTGGTGTCATGGCCAGAGGGTTGGTTGGTTGGGGTGTTGACCCCGGATTTGAGATATTGGGATGTTGATCCCGGACTTGTGATATTGGGATGTTGATCCCGGACTTGTGATATTGGGATGTTGATCCCGGATTTGAGATATTGGGATGTTGATCCCGGATTTGAGATATAGGGATGTTGATCCCGGATTGTGGTGGGGCCTGGCATCCAGAATTAGTTAATAACCAGGTACGACCCTAGCTTGTCCAGTGACGGGGCCCGGAAGATAAAATTGATAATAAAAATTAATAAGTATTCTTTGGGTCTTGGCTTGATATGATTTAGTAGATTCCTCTGTCGTGTTGTTTGTGTTGGCTTCCTCTGTTGTGTTGTTTGAGTTGTAATCCACTGTTATGTTGTTTGTGATAGATTCATCTGATTTGATGGTTGCATTACTTCGAAAGTATTGCGGTTGATTATATATCACTGTTTATCTTTCGTCGGTGAGCGCTTCGGACTCACCCCTCGCCTGCGGGGTTTCATCCCATAGGGTGAGTTGTTTGTAGTGCAGGAACGTACAGGGCAAGCTGAAGCGTACCCTCGGACAGGACTCGGATCCACTAGTTGCATTGGGCTTGCATATGATGTCATGTGAGTCATAAGTCTTCCGCTGTGCATATTGTTGAGTTTCTGCTGTGCATATGTTGTAATTGGGCCTTTGGGCCGGATGGTTGCTGTTGTTGATGTCCCCGGGGTTCGGGTGACGAGATCCATGTTGGGCCGAGAGGCCGGTTTACAGTTTTTGATATTGGGCCGTTGGCCAGTTTATTGTTTTATACGCAGTCTGTCGGGCTTTGTTGGGTTGGGTTGTCACAGTTCCGGCACGTGTTTACGGTAAATACGGGTCGGGCGCTTCAACTCCTATTTTTATTTCTACTCAAAACTAAATCTAAATAAAATATATTTATTTAACATTTATATTGCATGTTATTATATTATGTGCATCGCACATGCACAAAACTAGTACTATATAAAAGCACCAACTCTAGAAAAGCCAACAAATTGACCCAATTACCCTTAATTAATTATTATTGATCCAGTTATCCTTTACTAATTGATTGCTATGTCACACAATAATGAATGACATATAATTTTTTATTATAACTAAGCATGTATAAAAGAAAATTCCTACTAGGTATTAATAATAATAATAATAATAATAATAATAATAATAATAATAATAATAATAATATGAAAAAAATTATGAAGAAAATAATTGATATAAAAAATATTTTTTCATATTTTTTCAACAACTACCAATCATTAAGAAGAATAATAAATACTAGAAAATAATAAAACTATGAAGAAGAGCAACTAAAGAGTTAGCGAAAACGATGAACTACAATAATGTCTATCAATCATGAAGAACAATGATTACGAATAATAAATAATATAACTTAATAATCTCCTTAATTTATGATATAATTTAATAAGAAAAATTATTATATAATTTAAAATTTCAAAGGATTACAAAATATCATTAACAATAATCGATTTATAAATTTCTATTCTAATACAAAAACAAAATTATAAGAACTCACGATATATATTTTTTCTGTAATTTACTATTAATAAGAAGTATGGAGAAGAAAAATTGATTTATAAATTCCTATTCTAATACAAAAATTAAACAATTTGTATGCCTTTGTTCAAAATATCAAAAAAATCATTGTCCAAATTATATATAAGTTCTCCTCAAGTTAATGATTAATGTATAAGGATTTTTTTTGATATTTTCTCAATAGCTACCAAGAATTACAAAAAATAATAATGTTTGAAAAATAATAGAAATATGAAGAACATTCGTAGGAAAAAATATCATTGTAATTCTAAACAATTTTGTGTATCTATATTGTGAAAAAAATTGTCTACATTATATATAGGTTCATCTCAAGAAAATAATTGATTTATAAAAATATTTTTTCATATTTTTTCAACAACTACCAATCTCTAAGAAGAATAATAATTAGTGAAAAATAATAAAATTATGAAGAAGAACAACTGAAGAGTCAGCGAAAACTATAAACTAGAATAATTTCTATCAAAAAGAATAATCATGGAGAAGAATAATTACAAGATCTCATGACAGATGTGTAACAGCCCGGGTAAAAATTTGGTATTTTTACCGAACTGTAAAAGTCTTTTTACAGCGATTTACCGAATGAATTAATCTTGGGTAATTAATTCAAGGTAAATCGAGCTTTGTTTTTCGTAACCGAGTCTTTTACCGCGCTCGAAATTTTTCCGTGGATTTTACGGACCAAAGTTGGTATTTTTCGGGTCCCGGAATCTTGGGAAAATCACACCGGAAAATAACCAAGGGGGGTATCAGTTATTTTCTGGTCCGGACGGGGCACGACCGTATGATTGAATCACGCAGCCGTCTCTTCCCTATGCAGCTCGTGATTTGCTTTCCTGTGCGCTTGTGAAACTTTGTCTGTTATGCCGTGCCATGCCTGCTTTACCTTTTCTGCCTTTTTCCTCTACCACTGCTTCATCTGCAAAAAAGAGACCATCGCCTGCATTTCTCTGCAAACAACAACACTCACAAAACCTGCAAAGAAGAAAAGAAAATACTACACACACAACACCACCGCCGTCGTGAACCACACCTGCGTTGCCCCACCACCTGCACCATCTCTCGCTGCAGCCGACCGCCACCTCTCCCTCTCCCTTCCTGCTCGCTTGCTGCCGCCGCTGAGGATGCTTCGTCGTCGCCCGGAGTTGCAGCATCGACAATCGAGAGTTGCTGCCCGTGTCCACCGTGACCAGCACCACCTGTGCTCGACGCCGCCTGCACCTCCACCCACCTGTGTCGCGTCGCCTCCTCTTCTCGTCCTTTTCCCTCGCGACGATGCCGTCCGAGTCCTGCAGCCGCCAGCCAACAAACCCGACAGATCGAGTTCGTCGTAGCCGGCCCCCACTCGGACTCCTCCCTGCCACGACGACTGACCGAAGCTGTCGCTTCCACCACCTGCAGTCGCGCCTCGGATCGACGCCACCACCGCACGCAGCCTCGCCTCGCCGCTCGTTCTCTCTCGCGCCGCCGCCGTCGACCCACACAAGGTGAGCAGAGGGTGAAGAAGACCCGATTAAGGGTCACCGGGTCGGGTTAGGGCTGCATAGGTTGGGCCAGCCCGAGATGGGTCTGGGTTTGCTCCTAGACCTCCTTTCTAGGCTAGCTGGGTAATTGTAAGTGGGCTTTAGGCTTGGGTGTTAGGTATGGGCAGTGAAGTTTTTAGCATTGGGCTTGGTTTATAGTTTGGGTTGGGGTATGGGCGGTTAGGTTCATGGGCTGGTATGGGTTAGTTTGGGTTATTGATGGGCTGTGGCAATAGACCTGGGCTTGAGTGTTTGGCCCAGTCCGGATTCAAAATAATAATAATAATAATAATAATAGGAATATATAATCTGGAAAAAAAGTATATATTGTGGTTTATATATTTTTTGGAAATAAATAATTATCCTGAAACAATATTTTTAAGAAATTGTGATATGATTTATATCATTTAAAAAATTATTATTATGTGGTAATTAATTTTGATATATAAATTACGGATATGTTTCCAAATAAATAAATATATATATATATATATATGTATATATATACATAATAATTCTATTATCTTTGGAGAGTAATTCCTGAAAGTATATACATAGTACATAATTAAAAGTATTTTGGCATATCAACATCTTTGAGAAAATAAAGTAATTATGATATGAAATATATCTTTTGGAATTAATGTACGGTAAATACCTTTGACATACTATGGATAAGTACATGCATAATTATTTTCAAAGGAAATTATATTATGGTAAGTAATTCTTATGAAAATTATTTTGGGAAAAGTATAATTAATTTATGAAAATATTTTGGAAGAGTTTTAATTAAAGTATGGTACCGAAATTATATTCGGATATACGTACGGTAAAATATTTTCGGTAAAAGATGATAATAAAGGATATGAACCGGGATGGGTTTATTTCACAGTATTGGCATCATAGCATACCAATTATGTGCATTTATGTGAGCATGTTGTTTTGCTGTATAGGTTTGGATATCGGGCAGTTTCCCGAGGAGCCGGCTTGGACCGGTCATTACCTTCAGAGTTGAGTAATCGGCTAAGGTGAGGATGGATTTCCTTCAATATCTGCCTATATTACTCGGTTGTTGTGTTTGATGTTTGTCGCACTGTTGATTGTTGCATTTGCTGTGATTTGGTTTTGGGATGTTTATCCCCGTACGTTGAGTTTTTGGATGTTTATCTTTGAGTCTTTTGGTATAAGAATAATGGAATGAATAATAATTTGTGATAAGGATGTCGATCCATGGATTTGGATAGGGATGTCTATCCCGGTATTTTGGTTAGGGATGTTGACCCCTGTGATTTGGTTTTGAATGATGATAATATAATTGTCACGTGGTAAGTAGTGGTACGACTCGATGATTTAAGACTGTTTTGTGGTGGCCATGACCTGGGTTACTTGTGATAAGCATGTCTATGCTTGGGATGTCTATCCCGTGATTATATTTGGGATGTCTATCCCTGGGTTACTATTTTGGGATGTCGATCCCTGGGCTCTCTTGGATTTGGTCTGGCACCCGAGATATGTTGAGAACCAGGTCTGACCCCTAGCTTGAAACACCCCGACCTAAATTTACCCGACATACAGTGATTACCAACAACAGTGCCGACACGTGGCACAAATTGTGTAATACAATAGGAAACCGGCCCATTGGCCCCAAAAATAATAACAAACACCCGTCCTCGGGTACATCAATATCAATAGCACAGCGGAAGCATTTATAAACTCAATGTCAACATATGCAAAACTCCAAATGCAAATTAACGGATCCGAGTCCTGCCCGAGGGTACACTGCAGCCGCCGAAATGCAATCCTGACCTAACCTGCAAGGACTGTGTGAGGGGTGAGACCAACCACTGTCTCACCGATAAACAAATAAACCGCAGTATACAAGCAACCGTATATACACCAAAGCCAACACAGTACAATAGAGGTACAGCAAGCACAACATAGTATCGGAATCAGACAACATACCGGACCTTACTATACAACTGACATCACACCGTTAAGCTAGTTCTCTAAACTCACTGACAATCGGCGACTGACTATCCAATTTTATTATTAGGGCCCTTGTCACATGATAAGTATTGGTCGTGCTTGGTAGCCAGGTTAGCTAACCCCAGGGTGCAACCCGCTAAATATCACAAATCATATCTCAAATAATCGAGTCCCGCAGTCCTCGGCGGAAGTCCCACAGTCCTTCCTATAACAAATCAACTGAGTCTCGCAGTCCTCAGCCGGGAGTCCCGCAGTCCTCCCTATCATATCACAATCATAAGGTGACTACCATCTGGCCGTACCAATACCTGTCACGTGACAATCTAGATGTCTAGATGATATTACTACTGTTTATTATTATTTCTTAATCCACTATCCAACAGTATTTCATCATAATCACTTTCCCGAGCAGGCTCTCAGCCTCACAGCTCTTCTGGGAATCCAACGTCACAATACTGGGTCACTGCCATTGACTGTTCAAATACCACATATCTCATACTGATAAAATACCACATATCTCATACGAACAACATGATAATCATATCAACATCACAAAGCACAACAGCTAGTCTATAGTAGTCATCAGGCACATAACAATAATCACCACAGTAGCCAGCAATAACATGACAGGTACGCAAGATAACATGTAAACTATAATCAAACAAACATCCGGGTATCACGGGCAGCATACCGAAATTTATAAGTTTATATCCTCACCTGGTATGTCTCTGAAATCAGCACATAATCCATATAGCTTTATCTGTCCCAAAAAGGCCCGTTTCCGGGCTCGCTGGAAAATTCCCAAGACTGCCGGAAACTCGCCGGATTCCGGCAACACTGTTCACGGCCGCCCTCAAGGTCCCTTGCTATACTTCCTCGCCCAGCAAAAAGTCAAAACCACACCACGAGGACACCAATCCGGCCATCAGCAGACACACCATCCCCACGGCAACGCTCTGGTGACCGGTATTCCACCACACGGCCACATCCACCGTCCAAAATATCCCAACCCACAGCCACAGTAACTCAACCGGAGGCATCACAGCAAACCCACACCCGATTCAATAGCTCCAGTGCATGGTGACGGTTGGAGCTCAGACTCCCGATGGTGTCGAGCTCACCTTGGAATGGTGGCGTCGGTGTCTGGCTGCAGCAGCGTCTAGAAGAGAAGACAGAGGAGAGGAAGGGCGGCGAAGGGAGGAGAAGAGAGGCAGCGACAGCGAGCAGCAAATCGCAGTGGATCTTAGAGGCGGCAGTCACAGTGGTGACGCGCGTTGCAGAGGAGAAGGAGAGGCAAGGAGATCGGCGGCTATCTGCGGGGGAAGAGGGCGTCGCGGTGGAGGAGCTGCAGAGGAGAGAGCAGCGGCGACTGCGTGGTGGAGGGCTCAGCCTGACGACATCTGTAGTGGCGACGAGCAGTAACCGACAGAGGGAGCGAAGGGGGAGGAGGAGAGGAAGGAAGGAGGGAGCTTGGTCGGGTGGCGGTCGGTTGGTGGATGGTGGTTTTGGAGAAGAAGGAAGAGGAATGAGGAGATAGGATGGTGATGGCGAGAGAGAGGGGAAGGAGTCCAGCAAAGAAATAGGTAGGGAGAGGAGGAGAAGACAAGCAGAAAAGATGGAATGAAAGGAGAGTAGGGGGCCCGACTCGTGGAAAAAATCGGGGAAAGAAGAAGAAAAATAAAAGAAAAGGGGAAGGAAGAAGACAGGTGGAAAAATAAAGAAAAAGAAAGAAGTGGGGTAGGGTCGGCGGCTGAGAAAAAAGGAGAAGGAGAAAAGAAAGAGAAGAAAGGGAAAAGAAGAGAAAAGAAAGGGAGAATGGCCACGTGGCAAGTATTACACAGTTTGTGCCACGTGTCGGCACTGTTGTTGGTATGGTGATGGCGAGAGAGAGGGGAAGGAGTCCAGCAAAGAAATAGGTAGGGAGAGGAGGAGAAGACAAGCAGAAAAGATGGAATGAAAGGAGAGGGGGGGGGGGCGGCTCGTGGAAAAATCGGGGAAAGAAGAAGAAAAATAAAAGAAAAGGGGAAGGAAGAAGACAGGTAGAAAAATAAAGAAAAAGAAAGAAGTGGGGTAGGGCCGGCGGCTGAGAAAAAAGGAGAAGGAGAAAAGAAAGAGAAGAAAGGGAAAAGAAGAGAAAAGAAAGGGAGAAGGGCCACGTGGCAAGCCACGATTGGCCGAACCGGATTTTCGTCCCGAGTCCGAAAATACAACTTGGGCTCGGAAAATCCGATAAATACCCCTGAGCGTCGTCCAAGTCTCGGAATTGAAAACCGAGGCTCGGTTAGTTAAAAAGATACTCCCGAGCATCACGTATCCTCGGTGATCAAAACGAGGCTCGGTTATTCCCGAAAAATCCTCGGTGAAACTCGGTCCGATAGAATTCATCGAATTACGACGTTTTGATTTCTTTTCAAATTATAATTAGTAAATTATTACAACAAAAATTTCCCGGCTAAAATAGTAATAAAAGTATTGTTATAAATGTTGATTAGGAAATTAATAATAATGGTTACAGTATTAACAAATATGATAATTTTGAGAGTTGTAAAAATAATAGTGAAAATATTGAAAATTGACTCGGTTTGGTAAAATTTTTAATTAACCGCGATAAAATTTTATTAACCACCGTAAAAGTCAAAACAGCTTGGTAAAAATCACAAAAATTTTACCCGGGTCGTTACAAAGCTTATTCGTGACGGGGCCCGGAAAGATAAAATGAGAAATTGGATTTTTGTTTAAGTCTTTTTGGTCTTGGACCAGTTTTGGGTCGAGTCTTTTGGTTTGGTGTATTTTGGCTGTTATGCTTGTTTTCGACCTTGAGTAACTATAATGCTGCATATTGATTGTCTATCCTTCGTCGGTGAGCACTTCGGACTCACCCCTCACCTGCGGGCTTTCATCCCGTAGGTTGAGTTATTTGTGGTTCAGGTTTGATGCATTCCAGACAGGCTGCGGCGTTATCCCTTGGACAGGACTCGGATCCATTAGTTTGCATCAGTGTCGCATACACTGTCTTTGTGAGTTATTAAGTCTTCTGTTGTGCTATCTATTGCTATTGTTGGCCTTGGGCCGGTTGTGATGTTATTGATGTTCCCAGGTTCGGGTGATATGTTTTGTTGTTGAGCCGAAGGGCCAGATTTATGAGGTTTATATTTTGGGTTGTTCAGCCAGTTTTCTATTGTTTACACTGTATGTTGGGCTTGATTGGTTGGGTCGTTACAGTTCCGGCACGTGTTTACTGTGTATGGTAAATACGGGTCGGGGCGTTTCAAGATGTGTTTGTAATCCATTATCAATAAGAACTATGGTGAACAAAAATCGAAGAACAGTTGAATTGACAATGAAAATTAGGAATATGAACAATGATTATGAAAAAGAATAATAATATAACTTAATAATACCCTTCACTTATAATATAATTTAATAATAAAAATTATATAATTTAAAATATCAAAGGATTACCAAATATTATTAGCAATAATCGATTTATAAATTTCTATTCTAATACAAAAACAAATTCTAGAAGAATTTGTTTGTGCCTAGATTATAAAAACAATGTTGTGTGCATTATATATAAGTCCTTCTAAAGATAATGATTAATAGATAAGTATTTATTTATATTTTCTCAACAATAACAAAAAATTACAAAGAATAATAATTATTGAAAAGAACATCCGAAAAGTCAGCAAAAACCATGAATAAAAATAGCATTTTCCAAAAAGAATAATTATGAAGGAGAATAGTCACAAGAGCTCATGACATATGTGTTTGTAATTTATTATCAAGAAGAACAATGGAGAAGAAGGGTCGAGTAGTCAATGAAAACTAGGAATAAGAACAATGCCTACGAAAAAGAATAAAAACATGAAAGAATTATCGTAGGAATTTACGACTATGTGTTTGTAGTTTATTGTCAACAAGAACTATGAAGACAAAAAATTGAAGTACAGTCCAATAGTTAATGTAAACTACCAAAAAGAACAACGACCAACAATGGAGAAGAAGGGTCGAGTAGTCAATGAAAACTAGGAATAAGAACAATGCCTACGAAAAAGAATAAAAACATGAAAGAATTATCGTAGGAATTTACGACTATGTGTTTGTAGTTTATTGTCAACAAGAACTATGAAGACAAAAAATTGAAGTACAGTCCAATAGTTAATGTAAACTACCAAAAAGAACAACGACCACGAAAAGAAATAATAATAGAAAATAATAATATAATTTAATAATCTCCTTCATTAATAATATAATTTAATAATTAAAATTATTTAATTTAGAATATCAACGGCATTAAAAATATCATTAACAGTAATTGATTTATAAATTTGTATTTTACTGCATAAACTAATTCTAAAAAATGCATGAAACGCCCTGACCCGTATTTACCGTACACAGTAAACACGTGCCGGAACTGTGACGACCCAACCAAAATAAGCCCAGCATACAGTGTATACAACAGGAACACGGGCTCAACAACCCAAAAGTAATAACGTCATTAAGAACATAATCAGCCCAATGGCCCAACAATAACAAAATAATGCACAACGGAAGACTTTAATAACTCACAAACACTGTATGCGACACTGATGCAAACTATGGATCCGAGCCCTGCCCAAGGGATAACGCCGCAGCCTGTCTAGAATGCACCAAACCTGTACCACAAATAACTCAACCTACGGGATGAAAGCCCGCAGGTGAGGGGTGAGTTCGAAGTGCTCACCGACGAAGGATAAACAGAGATATATAATCAACCGTAATACTTTCGAAGTAATACAACCATCATAACAGAAGAATCTAACACAAACAACACTACAGAGGAATCCAACACAAACAACACGGCAGAGGAATCTTACTAAATCATAGCAAAGCCAAGACCAAAAGAATGCTTATTATTTTATTACCAATTTTATCTTTCGGGCCCCGTCACTGGACAAGCTAGGGTCGTACCTGGTTATTAACTAATTCTGGATGCCAGGCCAAATCACAATCCGGGATCAACATCCCAATCACAGCCAATCCGGGATCAACATCCCAATATCACAAATCCGGGATCAACATCCCAATATCACAAATCCGGGATCAACATCCCAATAACAACATCATCCGGGATCAACATCCCCATCATCCAACCAAACCGGCCATGACACCACAGAACTAGTCTCTAACCATCTAGTCGTACCACTACTTTCCACGTGACAATTATATCATCATCTCGATCTCCAGTTCAGTTTCTTTACTCTATTCTCAATTATCCAGCTTTCCATTGTTCCAGATTATTTCTCAGATCAACTCAACAACATACTCATAACGTCAAATAATCACAGCTAACAGTTCAGCACTATTCAACACAGTATCCACAAGTCTAAACATAATCCAACAACAACATCAACAAATTCCACAACAATCAAATAACAGTCGATAATCA
The DNA here is from genome assembly GCA_028386065.3 of Turnera subulata. Lineage (NCBI taxonomy): Eukaryota > Viridiplantae > Streptophyta > Magnoliopsida > Malpighiales > Passifloraceae > Turnera > Turnera subulata. Next base: position 18,742 of record JAKUCV010007791.1, on the reverse strand, counting down.
ATTCAGCAGTTCAATCAAACAACAAAACAAACACAGTATTACGGGCACATATCCAAGGTTATCCATCCTCACCTGGTATGCCTCTGAATCCGGTACATAACCATATAGCTTATCTGTCCCTATATCATGTCCAAAACATATAATCACATATAATGCACATCAAAGAGTGCAATGCATGTTGTTAGTTATTATTTTATTATTTGGCTTTTCCACAATTAAAGTTGTCATCCTCGTTTTAAACTGTTTCTGTTAAACATTGCTATCATGGCTGTAGGTAATTATAACCATTAAATATTTGTAGCCGATATCGTAATATAAAGTAGATAGCATTTCATAAAACAATCATTCTCAATAAAAATAATACTGTGTAAACAACGGTTGTAATAATTAAAGTAGTGAAAACGTCAAACATACCATACTAAGCATACATGTAATATATCCAATAGCAAAACTGTTAAATGGGAATAGTGCCATTGGGAATTAATTTACATAGACGGTATTTGGTATAAAATAACTGTATCATAATGTTGTAAAGTAATATTTACAAATTCATATATCATTATATAACCGGTATTTATAAATAGGGTAAAGATAATAATATTATCGAAACTCATTATATAATATAATACACGTACGTAATACGTTAAATTAATATAGCTCATACTAATAAAATCTTTAGATGGAATAATATAACTGATATAATATTTCATCAAAATAACAATGCCACTATTATAGTTCCGGTACATAGGAAATTATAAAAGCATAATGCGGCCATAAAATAAATCATGCGCGGGTTATATATATTAGACTTATGAATACATAGTTAAATCCAAAATCAAATCGTTTTTAATCCGTAGTTTAAATCATTATCTGCTTAATTATATATTACGTCCTCATTTTTAACTTTTCCATCGGTTTCGTTATTAGGTCCACCACACGCATATATGTCACGGGAACATGGGCCTCCGCACGTCGGCCCGTTTCCGAGCTCATTTGTGCACCGAGCCCAAACCCGAGCTCATGGTATAAACGAGTCCAAGGAATTACCGAAGCAACCCGTCCACCGAGTTCCGCTTCTTGAGGAACGCACTGTTCACACCGGAGTTGCCCGGGCCTCGCCGGAAAATTCCCAGGACACCGGAAGCTCGCCGGAATCCGGCTGGAACTGTTCACGGCTGTCCATAAACTCCACTGACACTATTCACAGAATACCCAAAGCCAACAAACCAAACCCCTCTATCACCATACCCACTGCCTCCACCGGAAGCGTCATCCATTCAAACCACCACAAAAACCACTGTACCCGGCCAGCCCACCACCAATCCGGTTGCAGCAACAACAGAGAACCGTCATCACCAACAATCGCAGACATGAAATCCGATTAGTCCAATCCAACAAGAATCGGATTTAAAGAGAGGAAAGAAATCGTGGAGGAGAGAAGAGTGGGTAATCATCGGTTCTTACCCATACACCCATGAGATCGACGACGTCGGGCGGTGGATCGGAGGTAGGGAAGGGTCGCGTGAACAGCAAGCTCCTTGGCTCCACTATCTGGCACAGAGACAGAACAGGGGCGGCTCGGCAGCAGCGGCGTTTCACCGCTCGGTGTAGCAGTCGAGCTGCGACGACGGTAGATCGGAGGCGGCGTGAGCAGCGGTGGCCTCGCCATCGGTGCTTGACTCGTCTTCTCCGATCACTCTTCGGGTTGCAGGAGAGGTGCACAGGGGCGGCTATGCGAAGAAGAGGTGGCAGCGAGGGAGGAGGAGACAGGGGTGAGGAAGCGGCGGCGGTCGCGACAGGGGCAGGGGAGGAAGAGGAGAAAGGATGGTGATGACTTCGGCTTGGGAGAGGGAGGGACTGATGGGTGTGCGTGGCTCGGTGAGGGAGGGAGGAAAGAAATTGGTGAGGAAGTAGATGAGGAAGGAGGAAGAAGACAAGGAAAAAAAAGATGAAAAGAAAGAAAGAGAGGGAGGGCCGGTTGGTCACGGGTGTGCCAGTGGAGAAGAGATAGTGAAAAGAAAGAAAAAGGAGGAAAAAAAGAAAAGAGAAAGAGAAAAGAGAAAAGGGAAAAAGAAAAATAAGGAAAAGAAAAAGAAAGAAAAAGAAAGGGAGTAGAAAAATGAGAAAAGGAAAAGAAACGGGAGAGAGGATGAGTTAGCCCGGGAGGGAGAAACGCGTCTCGAGCGTCGACCAATTCGTTTGTCCGTCGATGTCCTCCGTTCCGGCTTTAGTCTGCTCAAAGCATAGGGGCGTATCCGTCTTTCCGTCAAATTCCGTCCCGTGTTCGAAAATACAACTTAGACTCAGAAAATCCGATAAATATCCCTGAACGTCGTCCAAGTCTCGGATCTGAAAACCGAGGCTCGGTTAGTTTTAAAGGAGGCTCAGAAGTCCCGAGTAACCCTCGGAAAATAGTTCCGAGGCTCGGTTAACGAAAGAAACTCCAAGACGTCGTATATCCTCAGCGGTCGAAACGAAACTCGGTTACTCCCGATAAAACTCGGAAAACTTGGTGCGGTAGAATTCTCGATTTACAGCGGTAAAATTTTATTTACCGTTGTAAGAGTTAAAACAACTTGGTAAAATCGCAAAAATTTTTACCCGGGTCGTTACATTCTACCCCCCTTAAAAAGAATTTCGTCCCCAAAATTCCCGTCTTATCCGTGGGTCCTACCACGATAAGCTTCTGGCACACTCTGCCAGGTGTCCAACTCAACGCGATGTACCGCTTATATCCTTAAGCGACATCTCCTCCGCTTATAAATACCAATCCTCATAACTGAGATACTCACTCTCAGCCATGGACTCTCCAATCCGATCTCGAACTACCTCAGACTCCGAGAACAACAGCTACATCGGTGGCACTGCCTTCCCGACAAGCTCCGATGAAGAACCTCCGAAGAAGCGCTTCAAAACCAACATCATCGGCTTGAAGGAACACATGGTCGTCTCCCCAAAACGACGAAAGAAGCGTGCTCCCATGAAAGCTGAGGATAAGAAGGGAAAGGCGATAGCTGAAAGCAGCACTCCGCAGCAGACACTGACGCAGCTGAACGTCTCACTGAAGAAGATCAGCTCGGCGGTGGCGCAGATAGAACTGGCGTGCGCGGAACTCTTCCCTCACATGAAAAACGTCCAAAAGCTTGTAAAAGACTTAGAGAAGCATGTAACTCAATAGAGTACTTCTTCTCCGTTGTAAAACTATTATAAAATAAATAAAATAATTTTTCCTTTAAAATCAAAACTCTTGTTAAGTTATGAAAACCCTTGCTAACATAAAGTTTAAAATATTTCAAAGCAAAACAAATTCAACAATATGAATATAAAATCAAATATAAATAAATTAAAAATTAAATCTCATTTAACAAAACCAAAATATAAAGAAGTTAAAACAAAATATATTTCATGATCGGTGCTCGTATCGGACGTGAACATCCACGAACCCAAGAAACATAACACGCGTAACTAACGGTGTCGTCTGTCTCCCTCGTGGGAAAGACATCCGTTAACTCGCACGGTGACGATCACGAGCACGTACTGTGTCCCTTGAAAGAAACGATACCCACTCGTTCACAAATTCCGCATGAGCCAAAAACGTCTGTCAGGTCTCGTATCTCTCCACGATGTCCGAACAGGTGCAAGCTTGTCGCACATGCGCTCTACTCGAGGTATGGTCCCATCCGTCTAGCCCCAACGGTCACAAATGCATGTGATAAAAGATACAGAAAAATATAGAAAACCATAGAAAGAAAGGACAAGGTAGCCAGAGCGAAAGAAAACATAAGATGGAAAAAGGCTGAAAAACTCTGGCATGGTAGTCCGAAAAACGTATAAAGTAACAAAGTAATAAATGAAACAATGGAAAATTTTCAAAAAGCAAGTCTTGAAAACCGAAAACAGTAAACACGCTCCCCATAAGAGTATAAAAGATGGAGCGGTGAGGTGTAAGTCATCAAAAGCATTAAAAGCAAACAAAACGCTCAGAAGAACAAAACCACAATGCTCAAAAACAAAATACCCACTCGTCCAAACACGATGCCTGCTCCATCTTCCGTTTTCTTTGTCGAAGGTGCCAACCTAGGCAGAAGGAACCGTCTGGCCTACAGCATGGTCAACGAACGTGCTGAAGAGCTACCGAACGAGCTCGGCAGGATGCCCCGACTAGTCTTCGTCGACGAGCTCTACTCATCGCGGTTCTTCGTCACTCCCATGGAAGAGGTGTTCTTCCTAGAGGACCGCGGCACTCTGAGGACCTCCTACTACGGCTCAGCAAACTCCATCATGTTCTTCATCTCCGAAAGACTTCAGGAGTTCAACCTGGAGTCCACTTGCCATACCCTGGAGCAAGGCACCTACTACCAGCTCTCGATGACGGCCTAGAGCATGCCCAGAGTCACTCGTCTGCCCGTAACTTGGCCCAAGGCTCGACTACTGGTGTGGAACTGCAGAGGAGTCGCAAGGCGTTCCCAGGAGTTCTCACGTACTCTGAGGGACCTGAAGAACCAATACAACCCGAACATGGTTCTTCTGACGGAGACCCAGTGGCAACCTCAAGATGATCACGGTCTCATCCCACTCCGGTTCCCTCAAGCAAACCGGTTCGAGCTTCCTGGTCAAGACGGCAGGGGCGGCATGTGGTTCTCGTGGAGCGACAGCATCCAAGTCAACATCAACAACAACCCCACTAGCTTCCGGGTCAACGTCGTTCCAAGGCGATAAATGTATTTTCTTTTTATAAAATATAAAATATCCATGTAATATTTCTCTTTGTAATATCAATATTAGCAATATTAATAATATTTGTATTTCCGCTTATCTATGGCATCATTTACCTCTTATGTGTATGTTCTGCGACAGCTGGCGTCCCTTGACTGGATCCATAATGCACTAACTAAATGATATAAAATAATAAACAACTGAAGCGAACTATGCAAACAAGAACAACAAACACACAAAGACTGCCCAACAAGACCTAACGCCTGCTCCGCTACCAAAATAAAACGCCCTGACCCGTATTTACCGTACACAGTAAACACGTGCCGGAACTGTGACGACCCAACCAAAATAAGCCCAGCATACAGTGTATACAACAGGAACACGGGCTCAACAGCCCAAAAGTAATAACGTCATTAACAACATAATCGGCCCAATGGCCCAACAATAACAAAATAATGCACAGCGGAAGACTTTAATAACTCACAAACACTGTATGCGACACTGATGCAAACTATGGATTCGAGCCCTGCCCAAGGGATAACGCCGCAGCCTGTCTAGAATGCACCAAACCTGTACCACAAATAACTCAACCTATGGGATGAAAGCCCGCAGGCGAGGGGTGAGTCCGAAGTGCTCACCGACGAAGGATAAACAGAGATATATAATCAACCGTAATACTTTCGAAGTAATACAACCATCATAACAGAAGAATCTAACACAAACAACACGACAGAGGAATCCAACACAAACGACACGGCAGAGGAATCTTACTAAATCATATCAAAGCCAAGACCAAAAGAATGCTTATTATTTTATTACCAATTTTATCTTCCGGGCCCCGTCACTGGACAAGCTAGGGTCGTACCTGATTATTAACTAATTCTGGATGCCAGGCCAAATCACAATCCGGGATCAACATCCCAATATCACAAATCCGGGATCAACATCCCAATATCACAAATCCGGGATCAACATCCCAATAACAACATCATCCGGGATCAACATCCCCATCATCCAACCAAACCGGCCATGACACCACAGAACTAGTCTCTAACCATCTAGTCGTACCACTACTTTCCACGTGACAATTATATCATCATCTCGATTTCCAGTTCAGTTTCTTTACTCTATTCTCAATTATCCAGCTTTCCATTGTTCCAGATTATTTCTCAGATCAACTCAACAACATACTCATAACGTCAAATAATCACAGCTAACAGTTCAGCACTATTCAACACAGTATCCACAAGTCTAAACATAATCCAACAACAACATCAACAAATTCCACAACAATCAAATAACAGTCGATAATCAATTCAGCAGTTCAATCAAACAACAAAACAAACACAGTATTACGGGCACATATCCAAGGTTATCCATCCTCACCTGGTATGCCTCTGAATCCGGTACATAACCATACAGCTTATCTGTCCCTATATCATGTCCAAAACATATAATCACATATAATGCACATCAAGAGTGCAATGCATGTTGTTAGCTATTATTTTATTATTTGGCTTTTCCACAATTAAAGTTGTCATCCTCGTTTTAAAACTGTTTCTATTAAACATTGCTATCATGGCTGTAGGTAATTATAACCATTAAATATTTGTAGCCGATATCGTAATATAAAGTAGATAGCATTTCATAAAACAATCATTCTCAATAAAAATAATACTGTGTAAACAACGGTTGTAATAATTAAAGTAGTGAAAACGTCAAACATACCATACTAAGCATACATGTAATATATCCAATAGCAAAACTGTTAAATAGGAATAGTGCCATTGGGAATTAATTTACATAGACGGTATTTGGTATAAAATAACTGTATCATAATGTTGTAAAGTAATATTTACAAATTCATATATCATTATATAACCGGTATTTATAAATAGGGTAAAGATAATAATATTATCGAAACTCATTATATAATATAATACACGTACGTAATACGTTAAATTAATATAGCTCATACTAATAAAATCTTTAGATGGAATAATATAACTGAAATAATATTTCATCAAAATAACAATGCCACTATTATAGTTCCGGTACATAGGAAATTATAAAAGCATAATGCGGCCATAAAATAAATCATGCGCGGGTTATATATATTAGACTTATGAATACATAGTTAAATCCAAAATCAAATCGTTTTTAATCCGTAGTTTAAATCATTATCTGCTTAATTATATATTACGTCCTCAATTTTAACTTTTCCATCGGTTTCGTTATTAGGTCCACCACACGCATATATGTCACGGGAACATGGGCCTCCGCACGTCGGCCCGTTTCCGAGCTCATTTGTGCACCGAGCCCAAACCCGAGCTCATGGTATAAACGAGTCCAAGGAATTACCGAAGCAACCCGTCCACCGAGTTCCGCTTCTTGAGGAACGCAATGTTCACACCGGAGTTGCTCGGGCCTCGCCGGAAAATTCCCGGGACACCAGAAGCTCGCCGGATTCCAGCTGGAACTATTCACGGCTGTCCATAAACTCCACTGACACTATTCACAGAATACCCAAAGCCAACAACAACCAAACCCCTCTATCACCATACCCACTGCCTCCACCGGAAGCGTCATCCATTTAAACCACCACACCACTGTACCCGGCCAACCCACCACCAATCCGGTTGCAGCAACAACAGAGAACCGTCATCACCAACAATCGCAGACATGAAATCCGATTAGTCCAATCCAACAAGAATCGGATTTAAAGAGAGGAAAGAAATCGTGGAGGAAAGAAGAGTGGGTAATCGTCGGTTCTTACCCATACACCCATGAGATCGACGATGTCGGGCGGTGGATCGGAGGTAGGGAAGGGTCGCATGAACAGCAAGCTCCTTGGCTCCACTACCTGGCACAGAGGCGGAACAGGGGCGGCTCGGCAGCAGCGGCGTTTCACCGCTCGGTGTAGCAGTCGAGCTGCGACGACGGCAGATCGGAGGCGGCGTGAGCAGCGGTGGCCTCGCCATCGGTGCTTGACTCGTCTTCTCCGACGACTCTTCGGGTTGCAGGAGAGGTGCATAGGGGCGGCTATGCGAAGAAGAGGTGGCAGCGAGGGAGGAGGAGACAGGGGTGAGGAAGCGGCGGCGGTCGCGACAGGGGCAGGGGAGGAAGAGGAGAAAGGATGGTGATGACTTCGGCTTGGGAGAGGGAGGGACTGATGGGTGTGCGTGGCTCGGTGAGGGAGGGAGGAAAGAAATTGGTGAGGAAGTAGAAGAGGAAGGAGGAAGAAGACAAGGAAAAAAAAAAGATGAAAAGAAAGAAAGAGAGGGAGGGCCGGTTGGTCACGGGTGTGCCGGTGGAGAAGAGATAGTGAAAAGAAAGAAAAAGGAGGAGAAAAAGAAAAGAGAAAGAGAAAAGAGAAAAGGGAAAAACAAAAATAAGGAAAAAAATAAGGAAAAGAAAAAGAAAAAAAAAGAAAGGGAGTAGGAAAATGAGAAAAGGAAAAGAAACGGGAGAGAGGATGAGTTAGCCCGGGAGGGAGAAACGCGTCTCGAGCGTCGGCCAATTCATTTGTCCGTCGATGTCCTCCGTTCCGGCTTTAGTCTGCTCAAAGCATAGGGGCGTATCCGTCTTTCCGTCAAATTCTGTCCCGTGTTCGAAAATACAACTTAGACTCAGAAAATCCGATAAATATCCCTGAACATCGTCCAAGTCTCGGATCTGAAAATCGAGGCTCGGTTAGTTGTAAAGGAGGCTCAGAAGTCCCGAGTAACCCTCGGAAAATAGTTCCGAGGCTCGGTTAACGAAAGAAACTCCAAGACGTCGTATATCCTCAGCAGTCGAAACGAAACTCGGTTACTCCCGATAAAACTCGGAAAACTTGGTGCGGTAGAATTCTCGATTTACAGCGGTAAAATTTTATTTACCGTTGTAAGAGTTAAAACAACTCGGTAAAATCGCAAAAATTTTTACCCGGGTCGTTACAATGCATTTATTTATATTTTCTCAACAGCTACCAGTATGAAGAAGTACAACTGAAAAGTCAGCGAAAAAAAACTAGCGTTTACTAAAATGAATAATTACAAGAGCTCATGACAAATGATGTGTTTGTAATTTATTATCAAGAAGAATTAGGGAGAAAAGAGTAGTCAACGAAAACTACGAAAAAATAATAATAATAGAAAAAAATTATCATAGGAATTGATACCACAAAAAAGAATAATAAGAAGAAATAATGATACAACTTAATAATCTCATTCATTAAAAATATAATTTACAATATCCGTCTGCCCAGATTTTATGTATAAGTTCTTTTCAAAATTAAAATTAATATTAAACCATGTGATTTTAAAAATATAATACTATGCCACGTGCATCGCACGTGAAAAAACTAGTAATGATAAAAAAGGGAATGAATTCTTAATTGAATGAGCGGATTTGTATTATTATATATAATATGTGTTGGATTGAATTTTTTTACCATCATCAAGGTTACGATTTGATCTATGGTCTATCCCAATTCTTGAATCTCCGAATTCCTCGTGTACATCCCTACCTACCAATGACTGACCGAAGAATATATTATTTGTGAAGAAGTTGAGGAGGATAAGGAATTGGAAAAAGACATTGAGAAATTAAATTAGATTTTCAATTTTCAGTTTCCTTCTAGGCAATAAGCATGTAATGGCTAGGAATGCATGGCGGGGTCCGGTCTGTCAACCTTGGTAGTTTAGTTTAATANCAGCGAGGGAGGAGGAGACAGGGGTGAGGAAGCGGCGGCGGTCGCGACAGGGGCAGGGGAGGAAGAGGAGAAAGGATGGTGATGACTTCGGCTTGGGAGAGGGAGGGACTGATGGGTGTGCGTGGCTCGGTGAGGGAGGGAGGAAAGAAATTGGTGAGGAAGTAGATGAGGAAGGAGGAAGAAGACAAGGAAAAAAAAAAAGATGAAAAGAAAGAAAGAGAGGGAGGGCCGGTTGGTCACGGGTGTGCCGGTGGAGAAGAGATAGTGAAAAGAAAGAAAAAGGAGGAGAAAAAGAAAAGAGAAAGAGAAAAGAGAAAAGGGAAAAAGAAAAATAAGGAAAAAAATAAGGAAAAGAAAAAGAAAGAAAAAGAAAGGGAGTAGGAAAATGAGAAAAGGAAAAGAAACGGGAGAGAGGATGAGTTAGCCCGGGAGGGAGAAACGCGTCTCGAGCATTGGCCAATTCGTTTGTCCGTCGATGTCCTCCGTTCCGGCTTTAGTCTGCTCAAAGCATAGGGGCGTATCCGTCTTTCCGTCAAATTCTGTCCCGTGTTCGAAAATACAACTTAGACTCAGAAAATCCGATAAATATCCCTGAACATCGTCCAAGTCTCGGATCTGAAAATCGAGGCTCGGTTAGTTGTAAAGGAGGCTCAGAAGTCCCGAGTAACCCTCGGAAAATAGTTCCGAGGCTCGGTTAACGAAAGAAACTCCAAGACGTCGTATATCCTCAGCGGTCGAAACGAAACTCGGTTACTCCCGATAAAACTCGGAAAACTTGGTGCGGTAGAATTCTCGATTTACAGCGGTAAAATTTTATTTACCGTTGTAAGAGTTAAAACAACTCGGTAAAATCGCAAAAATTTTTACCCAGGTCGTTACAATGCATTTATTTATATTTTCTCAACAGCTACCAGTATGAAGAAGTACAACTGAAAAGTCAGCGAAAATCACGAAAAAAAACTAGCGTTTACCAAAATGAATAATTACAAGAGCTCATGACAAATGATGTGTTTGTAATTTATTATCAAGAAGAATTAGGGAGAAAAGAGTAGTCAACGAAAACTACGAAAAAATAATAATAATAGAAAAAAATTATCATAGGAATTGATACCACAAAAAAGAATAATAAGAAGAAATAATGATACAACTTAATAATCTCATTCATTAAAAATATAATTTACAATATCCGTCTGCCCAGATTTTATGTATAAGTTCTTTTCAAAATTAAAATTAATATTAAACCATGTGATTTTAAAAATATAATACTATGCCACGCACGTGAAAAAACTAGTAATGATAAAAAAGGGAATGAATTCTTAATTGAATGAGCGGATTTGTATTATTATATATAATATGTGTTGGATTGAATTTTTTTACCATCATCAAGGTTACGATTTGATCTATGGTCTATCCCAATTCTTGAATCTCCGAATTCCTTGTGTACATCCCTACCTACCAATGACTGACCGAAGAATATATTATTTGTGAAGAAGTTGAGGAGGATAAGGAATTGGAAAAAGACATTGAGAAATTAAATTAGATTTTCAATTTTCAGTTTCCTTCTAGGCAATAAGCATGTAATGGCTAGGAATGCATGGCGGGGTCCGGTCTGTCAACCTTGGTAGTTTAGTTTAATATGCTACCCGCACAACTTGTCTTTTTACAAAATAATAAAAGGACTTTGACAAAAAAAAATTAATAAAAAGAGGACCAAAAGGTCGCTATGATTCCAAAAAGTCTAGCATTAGTTATGTAATGGCGGGCACCGTACACTTCTGTTTTGGCGACCATTTGACCTGCTATATAGCAAGCTAGTTTTCCATGAAGGATGATGATGATGATTGATGGTAAAGCCTCCTCCTCTTCCAAATCTTTCACATACGGTGTGTTCCTGAGTTTGATCAGAGGGCCAATTTCAGCCAAGGGTAAGGGTCTCACTGAACCTATGGGAAAAGGCGAGAAAGAGAATGCCAAAGTGAAAGAAGCTGACAAGAAAGCTTCTTCAAGTTCCATCCTGGCGAATTCTACTACCACAAAGAGTGCCAATCTGGAGGAGGCCAGTCACGTTGAGGTAAAAAAATATTAGTGCAGAGCTCAAGTACAGCAGAACATTAGCGACCTTTTATGTGCCCGAAGAAGAAAATTTGCTGTCATTTTGATGATTTAATGTGGTTTGGTGGCAGGTACACACATAATTTTCTTAAAATTTCCTCGAAATGCTTACACTTTTTGTTGTGATTTTTGCCCGGACAGATTTTGGAACGGGAAGAGAAACTTGCTGGGATGAGAAGAAGGGTAGAGGAGGCAAGAAGGGTTATGGGCAGGCTTGAGTCCGAGATCCACAAAGTGGAAGAAATATTATCGTATGGGGAGGCAAGAAGAGGGAGAGGAGGAGGGAGGTCCTGCTGCTGCTCTTGGTGGAGTAGTCGTCCTCTTAGCACCCAAAGTATCATTCTTGGTGTAATTGTCCTGCTGCTCTTGGTGATCCATTTTGCATTGTTTTTTGTGTTTTGCTCTCCCAAGTATGAAAACAACAGGGTAACCCCATTCCCAACATAACACTATCAATTTGGAAAGTGATTGACTTGTTTCTCCTCCCAATTTGGAAAGGAGAATTTAATTTTTTTCACTCCACATTCAATGTCAATTTGATGATATTGGTTTGAAGCTGCCAAGATATCTCTTCGACGACACTCCCTCCATTCCACAAATATTGACATTTATAAAAATCACAATTTGTTCCAAGAAAGGGTGTGTTATTTTTATTGTTTGGTCCATAGTTTTTACGTTGGTAATTTGTATTTTTTAAAAAAAAGAATAATTTATCTAAACCTGCTGGGAAAAGTTACAAAAGATTTGCGTAAAGAACAGGGCATAAAAATTTAGAGCAGTTTAATTTTGACTAAGTTCAAAATTTAGAGCAGTCCAGGGATTGTGTTCGCATGCTTGGGGTGGAAAATTTGTTCATGGAGATCATATTCCTGACAAGTACATCTACCGCCTTCAGTGGATGCTGATGTACCCGATGAAATTGATGGTCTTTTATATGGCCTTGAAGTTTGCTGTGTCTACTCCTGCGATGCAGACTATGTTGCATCCCCATACTCGCATCCCGTGATCCAGTTCACTAAGAATTATACTAAGCATGAGAATACGCTTAACTTTAAGGCTGCGTTCCTTCGTGAAGAGATTAGATGACCCCCGGGATAAATTAAGGATTCAAATAAATTTAGGCAACAAAGTCAAATTGAAAATGATAGGGGCTGTCTTCGTGTGACATTGGATAGCTTGGATTTGGAAGAGGCAATGAAAAGGACAATGGATGATCAGTGGGATAATATTTACTAGTTCATAATATTTACCACCACAATTGCTTGAAATTAGGCGTAAGAAGTACTCTCTTTGTTTAGTTGGCTAATTTATGCGTGCTGCGCCTAAGTTGAGGCTAATATACACTGCCCTAAACAAGCTTTGGGGGCGTCAAGGCACAATCTCTGTTTCTTTCTGCTTACAAGGATGATCTCTTTCTCATCCAGTTTCCTAATGAATTTGCACTCTCTCGTGCTTTACATGGTGGTCCATGGCATGTTGGAGGTATTCCTTTGGTGTTGCGCTTATAGAGTGCTTCTCTTCAGAAGCTAGATATTTTTGCTGCAAAAATTCCTGTTTGGACTAAGTTGAAGCATGTGCCTCTTGAGCTTTTAACACGAGAAGGTTTGAGCTATCTTGCTAATGCTATTGGCAAGCCTTTGCATGTTGACCAAGACTGTTCCAGGCTTTTTAAAGGCAATTGTGCTAACATTTGTATTGAGGTTAATTTTTCACAGCCTCTAAAGCATGAGTTGGTTGTGGATTTTAATGGTGAGACAGTTAGAATTGAAGTTTCTTACTCATGGAAGCCGCAACGTTGTGATTTCTGTAAAGATTGGGGTCATCATGAACTTGCTTGTGCTAAGAAGAAGCCAATCACTAAATGGATTCAAAAAGTTCCCTATGCTGTGTAGCCTGTTGTTGTTGTGGCTGACCCCACTAGTTCTTTTGATTTGGTTCCTAGTCCAGAGGTTTCGCAACTAAAGAGAAACAAACTGGAGCAGGCCCTCAGCAGGAACTATCAAAGATCAATTTTGATGGAGCCAATAAACAAATGACCAAGGAAGCCGGATTAGGAATTGTTTGTAGAGACTAAGCTTATATGTTCTCGGCGAAAATTTCTTTAATGGTTGGGTGTGCATATGTGCATTTACTTAACTTTCTTAAAGGCAATTCAATTCATATATGGTAAAAATAGGAGGAAATAAGTAGAGAAGTAAGAAAAAATGAGAGTGGTGCATGGGAGAATTTAGGTTTGAATTTCCTCCACTGACTATGTTCTTCAAGTCCAACCCACTAGAATAAGTGCAAAGCTTCACGTAATTCTTTTGTGGAGGTTCATCGGCTAATCCGAGTTATTACTAGTTTTAGCCTTGATTTCGATAAACATTCATTTGTTCACTCAACCTTTCTTTAATGTCAAAACACAAATTTTACTCTTCTCCCAAACTAATCAAGACTTTAAGTAATGTCAAGGGGGAATTAACCGAGGAACCGCCTTAGCATGGTATCACATACTTGAACAAAGCAAATAAAGCAACGGTTAGCAAACACATAGCAAAACAAAAACAATTTACGTTATCCATACTGATGCGTGTGTTCTACTGTCACAATTATTCCTGCAAGTGCACAGGGTAGTTGTAGTACTTACCAAGGTCGTATTCACAGGGACTGGGTTGAGTCTGTTACCTCTTGGATTGATATATTAGGCTTAAAAAGCAAATTAATAGAGATGAGATTAGGTGAATGCAGATTAAATGTAAATGGGCAATGAAAGTAAGAGCAATAACGTGTGTAAGGTAGGGAAAGATCAGATTGAGAGGAGTCTTAGGCATCCGGGATTCACATGCCTCATTTTCATGCTTTTAATTGCTCAACAATACCACAACAGGCTCAGCCTATTGACGGCCTGTGTTTTAATAGGATGTCTTGAAGGGGCTCCCAACCCAGTGTACTACCAACGGCTCTCGTTCTTATTGATAGTTCCTTAAGCTTCTGTCTACCCCCTGTCACTAGGCATAGACCTTCACTTAAGGGTAAAGTTTATTGTTGGGGCTTGTTTTCCCATAGTCTCTTCCTATCTTCTCTCGAATGACTAGGGAGTGAAGGTTGACTACTACTGGTCTAGTAACCTTGGCTTCACCTCCCGGTCCTTCACCAAGTCACCACTGTCTGAAATAGGCTTCCAAGTAGTAAATCAAGAATCAGATTAAAATAATGTTATCTACTTGATTTACGCTGCGACAGGCTGAGCCTGTGCTGGGCCTGTCGACTGCGTGAAATCAAGAAATAAAGATTGGTTCTTGTAGGGGCTCTCAACCTATACTACACCCACTTGCTTTAACTCACAGGTGCCTCCCATGATTCTCACTCATCCTTAGTACTTCCGCACCGGTCAAATCTAGGGGATTAAGAGCAGTGTTGAGGCTAATTCCTCAATTAGCCCTCGGCTTTGTTAAAAGCTAAGAACTAAGGGTTGGTTGTTGATGGTCCAACAACTATGATTTCACCTCCTGGTCCTTCACCTAGCTACCTGAAATCATGCATGGTTTGATCAAGACTCAAGCATGGGTTAAGTTTACACCAACCAAATCAAGAAAACAGATTAAGTTTACACCAACCAAATCAAGAAAACAGATTAAGAACGAATAATGAGCAACTTATTGCAATCGAGCAGAGGACATGTTTCACCCCTTCAACCTTAGAGGAGTTGTTTAGTTCATAGTCAAAGTTATAGAAACAAATTGGATAGAGGTCAACATAGTGTTTAAGACGAATTGGAGGCAAGTGACGACACGATTTCTACCCAGAAAGAGAGTAGAATCGTGTCTCCTTGAACCCTTGGTGATTCTGCTCAAAAAAGAAGGTTACTCCATTGTTTGCTTCCTCCTTCCGAACACTATCGTAGCTCGGTATACAACTGGACTGAGTAGCTCAATATTAGGGATAAAAACCAAAAGGCAACATGCGAATTTGAGAAGAACTAGCCATTAATTTACTTATCTTCATAAATTGTGTCTGTTAATAACTTACTGAATACTGTTGGGGGTAGAACTAAAGAAAAAAATGTGTTACTCAAATTCTTGTGATGTTGTTAATTGGGAAGTCAAAATGAATTCTGTTGGAAGAAAAAAAAAAAAAAGAGAGAGAGGAGGGATCTGTTTTTACCAAGCCACTTTGATGCTGCTACATCTACTAGGAAATGGGTTGCCTTTCTACATCTACTAGGAATCTGTGACAATTTGGACTTCAGGGCTGGAATCAGTGATCTCATCTTCCAATTGGGCCTTGCTAACAACAAGTCCACTAACATTTTCATTAACCGAATCCGTGTCCATAACACCTGCTCACCTTTTCAAGTTAAACTGTGGGACTGGGGACTCTTTGTGGATTTTTCGCAACAAATCGTGTTGACGATTAGCTTGCCCATTTTACCTTTTCTTGTCCCTTACGAGTTCCATATTTTGTTGATTGTTCAACCCCAGGGGTTCTTTAACTTAATTTACTGCAGTAGCCCATGAGTACATTCCTGTGCTGTAATCCCCTGCTTCGTTATACTAAATCGATGTACAAAAAAACATTGTTGCGTTTACTTGTTAGACATAAATGTGATAGGTGGATTTGGTTCCAATGGGTCAAAAAATTTTCTGAATTTGGGCATGAAAGGCAATGGTCTAACTTGGTGGAAAGGAAGACATGTTCTTCAATGATCTTTTGCTTTCCTGCCTATCTGATTCCACTGTCTAATTCTAATTCCAGGAGCTGCGGTTTTGCTTGCAAGCGGGTTACCGATTTACCCTTTCCAAGTTTGAGCATCGTATTACAATGTTTTGTGTTGTTCATAAATATCCGATTTGTTCATATATATATCAAGTATCCATATTCATAGTAATACATGCACCTAAATTGTTTGCGAAACCAGGCTTTTCCAGCTTGGCTTGGGGTAAACTTTTTGACTTTTCGAATCGGGATTGATGAGCTAGAGTTATTAAGTTTTCTTTTTATGTTCGCATTAAAATTTGACAGTTTCAGAAAATTATCCACTAAAAGTACTGACATCCTGTTTGTTAATTGTGGAAAATTGTAACCTGAAATGAATAATAGTATTACCAAATGAAAACCAGTACTAACTTCAAAATCACCATGATGATTTCGTAGTCATGTCTGCTTTGACAAAAAAACAAAAAAACAAAACTAGTAGTAAATTAAACTAGTAAGTGTGAACTATGCCACCGAGAGAAAAGAGTTCATCATGGCCCCAATAGAGTTCTTCTCATTTTATTTCAGCTGGATCACTTATAAAAGGCAATGTAGTACCTCATCGAAGCAAAACATATACTCAGAAGAAGAGTAAAAGAAACTACTAATGGAGAAGTCTTTGCCTCTCCATGTCTGCCATGTCTCAAAGTTATCAATTTTAATAAACAGATCACACGGGTTCCTCCACTCCATTGCTATAGCTTTCTTGATTTACTACAGAGCTTCGTTTTTCTTCCAGGAACCTGAAACCAGGGAAACACCCTGGTCACTATGGCTTACAGTCTCTGTCTGTGAGCTGCTACTCTCTATTGCATGGCTCTTAGGCCAGGCCTATTACTGGCGTCCCCTTACTCGAACTGTTTTCCCCGAAAGATTGCCTGAAGATGACAAACTTCCTGCCATTGATGTGTTTGTGCTCACGGCAGACCCCAGTAAGGAGCCAACGGTGGAGGTAATGAACACTGTCCTGTCGGCCATGGCCCTGGATTACCCACGAGGGAAGCTTCATGTGTATTTGTCGGATGATGCTGGTGCTTCTGTGACGTTGAATGGGTTGAGAGAGGCTGGGAGGTTTGCAAAGTCCTGGCTGCCGTTTTGCAAGAAATATGGAATCAAGACAAGGTGCCCTGAGGCTTACTTTTTGGCATTAGAAGATGATGATGAAGATGGTAGCCTTATCAGGACTATGGAGTTCAAAGCAGATAGAGAGATGATTCAGGTTTGCTTTAGAGGGATATATATAGTTTCCTTTGTTTCAGGTTTTTTCTTTGATTTGGGATGCATGGATATTGCATAGTTATCTTTGCAGGCAGAATACGAGGCTTTTAAGGGACGTGTGATGAGCTTTGGAGAAGATTCTGAAAGCACTACTAATTCTACTAGTCGAGACCACCCTGCAGTCATTGAGGTATTCCTGTTATCATTTGAGGATGGCTAACTTTTGACTATTTTCATTGTGAATGAAATATAAAATAATATCTTTCCACTCCACCATTCTTTTTGGCCGTCTTTTGTTCTAACAAAAAAAAAAATGCAAATAATAGTGGCACTAATCATCAACAAGTTTTTGCAGGTAATAGGAACAAAATTCAATGCTGAAGTTGATGTCCCCATTCTTGTTTATGTTGCTCGTGAGAAAAGGCCTTCCTATCCTCATCATTTCAAGGCTGGAGCTCTCAATGTGCTTGTAAATAGACCTTTTCCCTACTCCTTATTTCTCTTTGCATCACATCTAATTGTGCCTATCAAAGTTGGATGTGACTAGTACTATTGATTGCAGATTAGAGTCTCTGGCTTGATAAGCAATTCTCCCTACATGCTAGTATTGGACTGCGACCATTACTGCAATGACCCAACCTCTGCTAGACAAGCCATGTGCTTCCACTTTGATCCCAAGATCTCTTCCACCATGTCATTCGTTCTATTCCCCCAGAGGTTTCACAACATAAGCAAGCACGATATCTATGACAGTCGGATAAGAGGCGTATTTGCTGTAAGGAAGGAACCAATGGAGTACATTTATTTAGGCTGGTGTCAGAATTTTATATATATTTTTTTTATGAACTGACTGTTACTGATTCTACACAATTATTCAGACATTATGGCCAGGAATGGATGGACTAAGGGGACCTATCCTGACTGGCACGGGCTTTTATATGAAGAGGGAGTCACTATATGGAAGTTCTATTAACGGAGGTAATAAAAATATTAGTGGAGCCTCCATTATTGCAGACAAAATGAAGCTAATTTCTTCCTATCAAATAATGCCATGTTATTAGTGAATGATAGAGGATATGTATTAATCTAGTGTGAAGAGTAATCTACTAGTTGTGATCAACGATAGAATTGTATTTAGGGTATATCCTATCCTACATCTTGTTCATATCATTTAGGTGATGTACTTCATGTAAAACTCTCTTACTGGTATTATATAACACAATGGACAGGCCCCTGATTCTGTGTGCCTACATTTCACAATAT
>JAKUCV010007789.1:15017-39632 GCA_028386065.3 Turnera subulata | reverse complement strand
GACTCAAGTCTTGATACAGTGGTCGAACCTTGCTCCAGAAGACGCAACCTGGGAAGATTTCACTTTTATTGAAGCTCAGTTCCCAGACTTTGATACCACTCTCTTTCCTTAATTCTGCTGCAGCTGTTTGATGAAGTTCTATGAGGGAGTTGTATTTGAAATATTAGTTGTTGAGCTGTTGTTGTGATTCAATGTTTGTCGTTTTTAATCCTTGAGGACAAGGAATTTCTTAAGCAAGGGGAGTTGTTATGATTGTAATAGTGAATGACAGGTCAAGCATAGTTAGACGACTGGTCATGTGCTTGTAACAGAGTTGTAACTGATTGACAATAAGCTTGTACACGTGGCTCGCCACTACTGGCCCTTGTATAACGGCTCTACTGATATAACCGTTGCAAGGTTGTTATTGTGGGGGACATTGGATGAACAAAGAAAATAGAAAACTCTCTTTCCTCTCCATTTCTCTTCTCGTCAAACTCTCATTTCTCTCTTTCTCTTCTTAACCTCTCTTCTGTACCGACTCGGTACGTAACAGAAAAATACTTTTTTTCTTCAATCTTATCAGAAAAACAAGACTTCTACAAGTTACTATCTCCGTTCTCTTTCCTTTGCTCTTCCTTTTCTTTATAATAAAACATAGACGGATAAAATATCAATTGCATATCAATTTTAACAATATCAAATACGCCTACTTAAAGTTAAACTGAAATTACTAAATGTTCATACCTTGGAACACACGTTCATAGACATCGGGATACTGCGCAATATGGCTGATGGTGAAGGTAATCGCGATACTCACAGTATGATAACTCCCAAGAAGGAACCCTACAATCCTTTTACACAGCATACCATCATCCTCTGATCCTTCCAGCAACTTCCCCAATATGTCTGTCCTAATGGCCGTCTCCTGATTTTCCATAATCTCCCTTCTCCTCTGCTTCACCACCGCCATAATTTCCTCACTGATGATTCTGCTGGCCTTGACAGCTCTGTTAAAAGGTGTTCCTGGGAAATTTATAGGCAAGGAAGAAAGCCCGGACACCATTTCTTTGAATGGACCGTACATTCTTGCTATGTGCTTAGGATCTTTAACGCTCATCAACAGATTACACCCGAAGGTGTAGCTGTAAGTTTTTGCCAGCAGAAACACCTTCACTTCCTTGTGTGGAGCCCAGTGCTCCTCCAGGTGGTCTTTGGCCATTGCGTCCATCATGGGGATGTATTCTTTCAAGGCTTCCGGCTTCAGGAATTCGGGGAGAAGATGGGAGCGAAGTTCCAGAGTTTCTTTTTCAATGGCTTCCTTACTTGATCCCGGAGCGAAGATGACAAGCTTGGATAAATGGCTAGGGATCCATGAAGCAACGTATTGTTCTCCTTTGTGTATATGAACTTGTTCCCTGCAGGGCCACAGAACACTGCCATGTCTTGGCCTAGTAACTTGGTCCTGAACACATTCGGGGAGTGGTTAGCCATTCTTTCTAGGAAGAAGCTCGGCGGAGCACCGAGCCAGCCGGCCTGGATGTAGTCCCGCATTTCTCCGATGATTGGCCATCCTTTGCTGCCCGCACGAAGGTTAAGTTTGTTTGTCTTGGAGAAGAAGAAGAATGCAAAGAAGAAAAAGAGTAGGGTTACAATGGTGAGCAGAGCAAGGTCTAGGAAAATCCTATCCATGACTCTTCTCTAAATTACTAGCTAGCTACTCAACTATTGCTGGTGAGTTATGATTGTAGAGAAGGGAGAAAATTAAGTTGATGGCGTTATGAGTTTGTTTGGATGATAGGGTTCTATATATGCTCGTGTTATACTCGCCTCCAGTATTATTTTATTAGGGTCATGCCACCTTAGTAATCCTTGTTCTTGATTATTGGTGGAAAAATTCTTAGGGGATGGTTGGCTTGACCAATTCATAGCCCACATTGTCTATGACCTAGAATCTATTAAATATAAAAGTTAAACTAACCACCGCGTTCAGCTAGTTAGCCCACATGTTTTTGTTTTTTATCCAACGACTTTTTTTTTTTTTTTTGAGAAAACCAGCATACTTGCATTCATTAACCAGCTAAATCAGCAAATACAATGGGCTCAATAGGTAGGGGCACGCCCTGTTCCCACACATACTCAGACACAGACAGTAAAGAGAAATGCGCTAAAGATAGAAAAGAAGTAGATAATTCAAGGATGTCTTGGAGGAGCAGGCCCATTCGATTGTTCGGCAAAGATGCCGTGTTCAAAGCTTTTATGAGGCCCTGACAGTCAGTTTCCCATACCACTTGTGTGATACCATGCTGGAGTGCTGCCTACATACCAAACATTCCCGCAAGCGCTTCTGCCTCTCCCGGGTCCGCAGCCATAGCCGACCTCTTGATAGCACTGAAGAGCACCAGGCCATCAGCCGAACGAGCCACGACGCCCAGTTGAGTTGAGTTCGCGGTCCAAGCTGCGTCTGTATTAACTTTGGTCCACGCGGGCATTGGCCGTTGCCATCTCAAGGTTGGTACCAGCGGTGGTTGCTGGAGTACGGTGTGCTGTTCCGAGTGGATCCCAGAGAATTCCTGATAGAGGCTTATAGCACGCTGAGCAGTAGCCTCAGCATCTGCCTAAATGTTGTTGAATATCACATCATTGCGCATCTTCCACATTGACCATAACACCATACCCGCCACTTCAAATTGTTCTGGGCTGAGGCTCTGCTACATCTGTTGAATCCATTGGCCAGGGGATGGAGATGACATAGGTGGCAAGAGAGGGATAGCACGGCTCCAAACTTCCTTCACCCAAGCACAATCTCTAAATAATGAACAGTAATTTCGGAGTCATATGCACACATAGGCAGTCGTCCTGTTCCACCACCTGCCAGATCCGCAAGTTGAATCTTGTAGCCAATGCGTCTAGATGGAGTCGCCACAGGAATACCCGAACTTTGGGGGGTAGGGACAACGACCAGAGGCTCTTCCACCACTGTGTTGCCGATCCATCACCTTCCTCCTGACCTAATAGATGATATCCACTACGAACAGTATAATTCCCGTCCTTAGTGAACCTCCAAGTGAGCCTATCTGCAGGAAGCCTAAAGCTCAGAGGAATACTATATATCTTTGTGGCAGTGCTTGCATTAAAGGTTTCCTCATGGACATTCCACTGCCTGGTATCCGGGTCAATCAACTATCCCACCGTAAGCTCATCATCGTTGACAAGTGCATCCGGGTTTGCTGCCAGTTTCTCCCTATTATTCAGCCACTGGTCATGCCATACACGTACAGAGTCTCCATTGCCAATGAGCCATTGGGAGCCACGGTCAATTACCTCTCTTCCCCGTAGGATGCTCCGCCAAGTATATCTTGGGTTCCCACCAAGTTTCACTTATAGAAAATTGGTTCTTCGGTAATACTTGGCTCGAGGGTTTGCGCAAGAAGGGAATCCGGTTTTTGCACCAAGCGCCACGCTTGCTTTTCAAGCATGGCCTCATTAAAATGGCTCAGCTTGCGAAAACCCAAACCACCATGCTTTTTGGCACGACAAAGCTTACTCCATGCAACCCAACAAATCCAATTCCTATCCTCTGAATGACCCCACCAGAATCTCCTAATTGCCTTCTCCAACTCCTCACATGTACCTTGTGGCAGAATGAAACAACTCATTGTGTTAGTTGGAATGCTTTGAACCACGGATTTAATGAGAACTTCCTTCCCAGCAGTAGAGAGAGTTTTATCCTTCCATCCGAATAACTTCTTGCATACTCGGACCCGTATAGAACTGAAAATTATCTTCTTCGATCAATCAATCACAGTAGGCATGCCCAGGTACTTCTGAAATTTGTCCACCGCTTTGAGACCTGTCCACTTTTGGACTTGGATGGCAATTTGTTCTTGAATATTGCGGCTCATGGAGAACTCAGATTTCTCAAAGTTTGTGCGTTGACCTAAGGCTTCTTCATAGATGTGAATGATCTGAATTAGTACCTGGATCTCCTGTGGTGTAGCCCTGGAGAACAATAGACAATCATCTGCAAAGAAAAGGTAAGTGATTGGTGGTGCATTGGGGGCAATCTGCACCTCATGGATGCTCCCTTCTTTCTCCGCAGTTGATAACAAGGTAGAGAAACCCTCTGTGCATAATAAGAAGAGATATGGAGGTAGGGGATCACCCTGTCGTAGGCCTCTAGAGGGCTTAAATCTATCACTAGGAACATCGTTAATCAAGAAAGAAAAAGACACAGTAATGATGCAATTCATAATCAGGGTGATCCAAGTCTCAGAAAAGCCCAGCTTCCTCATAATTTTCTCTAAGAAACTCCACTCCACTCTATCTAAGCCTTACTCATGTCCTCTTTTAGACCTATAATGCCCCGTTTTCTTTTCCGTTTCTTCCTCATATGATGAAATATCTCAAAAGCTAGCAAGGAATTGTCTATAAGACGACCAGGTACAAATGCACTTTGGTTATGGCTGATGATATCAGGCAAAATAGTTTTAAGTCGGTTACATAGGACTTTTGCAATCAACTTATAGAAGACATTACATAAGCTAATAGGACGACGACTTAGTTACATAGGACGATTCAAATCACAAAATAGTTTACCATGAACCCATATAAGTATGCGTCTGTCAACTGTCCATCTACCGATTAAGGTGGTGATATTTTTGTTTAGAAAAAGAGCATTCTTCATTCATATCTAGATATGAGAATCCATTGGTGAAGATATAATTTAACGTTTTTAAAAAATCTAATCTAACAAAGGCATAAGACAAGAATTTTTCTCAACCTGCCATATAGAAATATACAACAAGATTTATATCCTTAAAGAGAGGATTTACAAAGGCACACCTCTCACGAGTGTCAGATCATGTATAGTCCGTGCAATAACCACCAAGCCAACACGTGGAGGCGAGACATATCTGTGGGGAGAAATGTCTCTTGTTGATAGGTTTCTGCAGTACATATAGAGAATAGTTCTTCAAGTCGAATCTTCCTCCATAACTTTTAGCTCCCATAGTCTTATTTGAATCACCCATAAAGGTGAGAAGAACTCCTAAAGGAGAGAACAAACCCACAAAAGTGGGAGTAAATCAACAAAACTAAAAACTAAAAAGAACAAAAACCAGTTGAAAGGAAGCTTGGGGGGGCGCGGCTCACCACTGGAAAGAAAGTCGTCCGCGGGTAGCTCCAATCTGTAATTCTAGAGTAAGAGAGAAGAGAAAAACCCGAATGTCTTTTGATTGCTAACACTTTCTCGCCAATGTGGTGATATAAACAAAGCATTTACATCTAAAAGAAAATAACTATATCATTCTAAAACAAATATGAAGGAAAATAACTTTAATTCTATCTTATCCTTAAATATTTTGTCATAGCCTGTTTTTGATTTTTTTTTGACGTAGAGAAATGTTGTGCATGGATGGGATGTTTAGCTAAGTTTCAATTTTATCCAAATATGGGAGGAAGAATAAATGCATCAAGTAGGCCTACTTATTAATCAATTAATTATGTTTATAAATATTTTCAAGACAAAAAGAAACATACCTATATCTATCTATACTATCTATAAAAGCATGACTTCTCAAAATTGAAAGACTAAAATACCCTTCATTAAACAAAAGCATAAACTCTCTCCATCAAATAAAAACACAAACCCTATATCCTTATCCTTCATAAGCATGACCTTTTTCAAAATTAAAAGACTAGAATACCCTTCATTAAACAAAAGCATAAACTCTCTCAATTAAATAAAAATATAAACTCTATATCTGAAACGCCCCGACCCGTATTTACTAGTCTCAGTAAACACGTGCCGGAACTATACAAACAGTAAATACAACACGAAGCCCAACCCAATGGCCCAAAGATAATATCAATCACCTGACCTCGGGTACCTCAACAACAATAGCACAACAGA
Source organism: Turnera subulata (assembly GCA_028386065.3). NCBI lineage: Eukaryota > Viridiplantae > Streptophyta > Magnoliopsida > Malpighiales > Passifloraceae > Turnera > Turnera subulata. Next base: position 33,739 of record JAKUCV010007789.1, on the reverse strand, counting down.
AGCATTTATAGTCTTATAAGCAACATATGAAAAACCTTAAATGCAATCTAATGGATCCGAGTCCTGCCCGAGGGTACACTGCAACTTGCCATGTATGTTCCTGTACTCTGCACAAATCAAACTACGTGACCGAGTCACGTAGGCGAGGGATGAGTCCCAAGTGCTCACCGGTACATTAAATTACAATCATAGATAAACAGTAATATGCAATCAACCATAATACTTCAAAGAAGAAATACAAGCAATAGCCATAATCATACCCAAAACAATACCGAACAAGACTGCCCAAAACCAAAAGACGACTCACTCATTATCTTTTCCAATTTTAGTATCTGGGCCCCGTCACAGGACAAGATAGGGTCATACCATGGTTATCAACTCATTTCGGGTGCCAAATCAAAACAAAACCAGGGATCAACATCCCAAAAATATCAAATCGGGATCAATATCCCAAGGATCAACATCCTTAAATAAGTAACCGATCATGGCCACCACAAAAACTTATCTCCAACCATCTAGTCGTACCGCTACTTTCCATATGACAATTAAATCATCATCATAATTTTCAATTTCCATTATCCAATTCTCAATTATCTAATTTAACCACAGTTAACAGACCAATCCTCTGTTAACAAACCAACATCAACAACAACACAATAACCATGGATACCAATAGGAATCAACTCAACATTTCAATCAAGCAATTCAAGTATCAGAGAACACACAACAGTATTATAAGCAACATATTAAGGGTTATCCATCCTCGCCATAGCCGATTATCAGGTCTGAAAATCCTCAAAATGTTCCAAAGTCAGTTCCTCGTTGAACTGCTCAGTATCAACTCGTATATAACACATAATATGTATACATAACATGCACAACAAATGATATGCAAATGACAATAACAATGCATTCGTAAAATAAAATGCTAGCCGGCTCGGTTATCGTCTCGGGTTATATTCCGTTATCATCATCATTTACCATTTAATTCCAAGTTGAAAATAATATATACTCTCTGGGTATTATTCCAGTATTATATTTTGATATTCCTTTCCAAAATATTTTTCATGAAAATAATTATTTATCATATCATATACTCTTTTCTAAAAATATTTCCATAAAATTTATATAACATATTTTTTTATTAAAAATATAACTACCATAAAATATTTTTTCCAAAAATAATGTTGACATGTATATATATATTTCCCAAAATATTTTCACAAGAGTTACTTACCATAATATAATTTTCTTTGAAAATTATTATGCATGTACTTATCCACAATATGTCAAAGGTATTTACCGCATATTAATTTCAAAAGTTATAATTCATATCATAATTACCTTAACTTCTCAAAAGTATTAATATGTCAAAGTATTTATAATCATGTAGTATATATATATGTATGCTTCCAGAAATTATTTTCAAAAATAATAGAATTACTATGTACATATATATATATATATATATATTTTAGAATTATATTTATATATATTTTTTCCTTTTTATTTTTATATCATCGAACTAAGCCAGATATTAGTCCAACCTATCAGAACCAGCCCAAGTGCACAAGGCCTAGGCCAAGGCCTACACAACAAGCCCAGTGGATGAGCCCACAAGAACCAGCCCGGACCAAGGCACAAGTCCAGGTCCATAGGTCAGCTCATGGTCTGACCCAGGTTGCAAACCCGTTGCACACCTAGGTAGACCCACCCTGCTAAATGGGTCATCTTCAACCGTGGGCGGGTCTGCTCACCTTGGAAGCTGCAGGGCTGCAGCGCGTCAGGGAGGAGGCGGCACAAAAACGGAGGCTTGATAAACGAGGCAGCGGTGCAGAGGTGATGCGAGGAGGGAGGCGGCGACTGTCGGCACTGCTGCAGGTGGTTCCCGGTGGCAGCGAGCTGCTGGTGTCAGGTCGCTGCGTGCGGCGAAGACAAGAAGGAAGAGATGGCAACGGCGTTGTGCTGAGTGTGGCGAGAAGGAGAACAGGGAGGAGAGGAAGGAGGAAGGAAAAGGAAAGATGGTGGTGGTGGTCTTGGGTTGTGGGGGTGGCGGTGAAGAGGAAGAAAAAAAAAAGGAAAAAGGAAAAGAAAAAAAAAGGAAAGGAAAAGGAAGGAGGGGTAACGGGTGTGTGTTGTTGGTTTTTTTTTTCAGGAAAGTTGCAGGAGAAAAAACGAAAAGAAAAGAAAAGAAAAAGCTGGGTGTTGCAGGTGAGGAAAAGAACGAGTTGCAAGTTGGATTTGGGCAGTTTGCAGAAGAAAAAGAAAGGTGATGGTGTACTAGGTGATGCACTGGATGCACGGTTTATAGGCGAGGAAAGGGTGGGTGGCATAGGTGAGAAGGTGATGCAGCCCTGCATAATTAAGCCGCCTCAATTACGCAGGTGTACTGCAAGAAGAGGCGTGTACCGTCCGGACCAGAAAAATTCCAACTTTGGTCTGTTCCTCCGAAATTAAACCCGATTTTTCTGAGGATTCCTGGACCCGAAAAATACCAACTTGAGTGTGTAAAATCCGCTGAAAAATCCCGAACGTGAAACAAGGCTCGGTTTCGAAGTCTGAAGCTCGATTTACCTTGAATTAATTATCCAAGATTAATTCATTTGGTAAATCACTGTATAAAGACTTTTACAATCTGGTAAAAATATAATTTTTACTCGGGTTGTTAGAGTCTACCCACCTTAAACAGATTTTCCTCCCCGAAATTCAATCGTCATGTCACGACTTACATCAGCATTCTTCTCGTACACTCCACATCTTGTGTACTATACCCAACATGAAATCTCATATATACCCTTAGCGTCATCACGTCTGCTTATAAAAACAAACCTCATGCCTGGCAAAGCATATCTCGAATCATGGACTCACCACTAAGAACTAGAACTACCTCTGATTCAACGGAGTTAAGCTATACTAGTGGTGCTGCTCTCTTCGGTGATTCCGATGACGAGGAAGAGCTAAAGAAACGTCGCAAGCGAAAGAGCATCCCTGGTCGTATGGAAGATAAGACCATATCCCGAAAACGTCGAAAGAAGTCGGTTACCAAGGAAGAACCTTCCAAACGCAAGGATACCGATGATCATAAGGGCAAAGCAGTTGCTCACAGCAGTACACCACTGAAGACACTGGAGCATCTGAACGCTTCCCTGAAGAAGGTCAACACTGCGGTGATGCAGATCGAACTGGCCTGTATGGGACTCTCCTCTCAGATCGAGAGTATGCGTAAACATGTAAAGGATCTAGAGAAGCAAGTAACTCCATAGAGTACTTCCTCTCTATTGTATGATGTTGTGAAAATAAACAAGTTGTTGTTTTTATTAAAACAAAACCTTTTTTTGATAATCCGAAAACATAAATAGCGGTAGTAAAATATTTTAATCCAACATAAAAACCAACAGAAAGGAAATAAACTCAACCCTTTTTAATTATACAAAAACACATATGATAGAAGAGAAACAAACATTTCAAGGTAAAATAAAAAAACAACAAGAAGGAATTAAAACCAATCATAAAGAAGTTAAAATAAAACTTGTTTTTGTAAACCAGCGCTCTAGATCGATCATATAGGTCCTTGATTCCGAGCATTGCAACTTGCAGTTCCTATCGGAGATGTCGGTTCTCTACGTGAAAACGTAGTTTGTTATCTCACAAAGCGATGATGATGTCACAAACACGTGTCGATCCACTGAAAGAATAGACAACCACTTGTCCATAAACTCCACATGAGCGAAAACGTCTTCCGGGATTCGTATCCCTCCATGATGTCCATACCGGAGTAACCTTGTCGCATATGCACCGTCGCTCGGCAGGATGCCTCGACTGTTCTTCGTCGACAAACTCTACTTGTCCAAGTTCTTTGTCACTCCTGTGGAAGAGACGTTGTTCCTAGAGGACCAAAGCACCCTATGAACTTTACGGCTCGGCCAATTCCATCATGCTTTTCATTTATGAAAAACTTCAGGAATTCAACCTAGAGCCCACTTGTCACTACCTGAACCTAGGTAGTTATTACCAGGTTTCGATGACTGCCCGGAGCGTGCCCCGAGTAACTAGGTTACCACAAACATGGCCAATGGTTCGTGTACTGGTTTGGAACTGCAGAGGAATCGCTAGGCGCTCCCATGAGTTCCTGCGTACCTTGAGAGATCTGAAGAACCAGTACAAGCCCAATGTTGTACTACTCACGGAGACCTCGTGGCAGCCTAAAGAACCTCCTGGTGTCATACCTCTTCGTTTCCCTTCGGCAAACAGGTTCGAACTTCATGGTCAAAACAACACGGGCGATATGTGGTTCTCATGGAATGAGAGTATCAGGGTCAACATTACTAACGACTCTAACAGCTTCAGAGTCAACGTTGTACCCGCAAGATAAATAATATCAAATAATAATACGAATAATTATGTTTAAGCATGTGTATGGCATCAATTACCTCTTATGTCTATGCTCTGCAATAGGCTGGCTCCCCTCTACTGGATCCATAATGCACTAACCATGTGAATATTATGCAATCATGTAAATCATGTGGAGCGAGCTATGCACAACAAACAAGCATAGTAAACACCCAAGGACTTACCGCCCGCTCCACTACAAAAATGAAACGCCCCGACCCGTATTTTCCAGTCTTAGTAAACACATTTCGGAACTGTACAAACAGTAAATACAACACGAAGCCCGGCCCAATGGCCCAAAGATAATATCAATCACCCGACCTCGGGTACCTCAACAACAATAGCACAGCGGAAGCATTTATATTCTCATAAGCAACATATGCAAAACCCCAAATGCAATCTAATGGATCCGAGTCCTGCCCGAGGGTACACTGCGGCTTGCCATGTATGTTCCTGTACTCAGCACAAATCAAACTACATGACCGAGTCACATAGGCGAGGGATGAGTCCAAGACTGCCCAAAACTAAAAGACGACTCACTCATTATCTTTTCCAATTTTAGTATCCGGGCCCCGTCACTGGACAAGCTAGGGTCGTACTATAGTTATCAACTCATTTCGGGTGCCAGATCAAAACAGAACCAGGAATCAACATCCCAAAAATATCAAACCGGGATCAATATCCCATGGATCAACATCCTTAAACAGGTAACCGATCATGGCCACCATAAAAACTTTTCTCCAACCATCTGGTCGTACCACTACTTTCCACGTGACAATTAAGTCATCATCACAATTTCTAATTTCCAATATCCAATCCTCAATTATTCAATTTAACCATAGTTAACAGACCAATCCTCTATTAACAAACCAACATCAACAACAACACAATAACCATGGATACCAATAGTAATCAACTCAACAGTTAAATCAAGCAATTCAAGTATCAGAGTGAAACGACCGCATCCCAAAACCAAATATACAAAACATAAATGGCAATAAAAAGGACAGAAGTGTCCCTGAGTCCAAGGACGCCAAATACTATGTAAAACATATCATCAAAACTCGAAGTAACAAATTAAACATCGGGATACTTAAAGATTCAAAAATAATCGGTCTTAACAAGCCATGTAAACACCGGCAAACCAACTGGAAAAACAAGTGTTCAATCCGAACAATACAAACAACATCCCTATAAGTTATGAAGCGGAAAATCAATATCTAGTTCAGTGACAAATACAGAAATATGAGGTGTCAACCTATGGATCCGTCCCCAATGGAAAGTAGGCACAGTTACCTTGACGCATCCCTGATCCATGATCAGTTAACCTGTGTAAAAATTATGAGGGGGTGAGACCAACCACTGTCTCACCATCAACGTTACTCCAGCCGGGTATTAAAGCCCGTTACACCATATTTTAACGGTCCAACCTGGAGTGACACCGTTGCAACCACACATCACATGAACGACAAGGCACGAAGAGCGATGTGTCCATCCCGCTGAGGATACCACCTTCACATAGTGCATAAAGACCGCCTCGAACTTACACCGAGAATATAGAGTGACAGCATCAATGTCAACAACACAGTGACTCATTGACCATGCTGGTCAATCACTCGCGATACTAGTTAGCCCTTCAAGACCTTAGAAGGTATAAACCATTGACACACCAAAGAGAGTTACAAGCTGAAGCTTAAAGGTTCGTGTGTATTCTAGGAAACAGTGGTCACACAACTTAAACCTACATCAACCTCAAAGGTCGAAAATATTGTTTCCAGTCATTCCGACCCTTAGCATTTAAGTACTGGCCTATCGGATCCATATCGACACCTATATGCATACAACTTGTCAAAACAGTTTAAACACGACACGAAATGAGGAACAGGCTTACGCACAACAATCACATCAAGACACTTGTTTGAAAACCCAAAAGACCTAAAGCCGGCTCCGCTACCAAGCTGAAACGACCGCATCCCAAAACCAAATATACAAAACATAAATGGCAATAAAAAGGACAGAAGTGTCCCTGAGTCCAAGGACGCCAAATACTATGTAAATCATATCATCAAAACTCGAAGTAACAAATTAAACATCGGGATACTTAAAGATTCAAAAATAATCGGGCTTAACAAGCCATGTAAACACCGGCAAACCAACCAGAAAAATAAGTGTTCAATCCGAACAATACAAACAACATCCCGATAAGTTATGCAGCAGAAAATCAATATCTAGTTCAATGACAAATACAGACATATGAGGTGTCAACCTATGGATCTGTCCCCGAAGGGAAGTAGGCACAGTTACCTTGACGCATCCTGATCCATGATCAGTTAACCTGTGTAAAAACTGTGAGGGGGTGAGACCAACCACTGTCTCACCACAAACAAATAAACCAGAATATACATATACAAATCAACTGCGAGTACATCAGAATCTGGCAATAACTGCCACAGTGCACATAGCAAGTCACAGTACACAAACAAAGTCAACATTATCCCACACTTAACCCAAATTATTTTATTGAGAGATAGTTTATCATTTATTAACTTTGAATATTTTTTATTAGGGCCCTCTACTGTCCTTCCTTCAAGCAGCGCTTTTCGATAGTGGAGACATCTTAGAGCGGCGGCATCATGCGAGAGAGCAAGAGGCGGCAGCGGCAACAGGTGGGTGGGTGGAGAAAGGAGAAAGGGAAGAAGAAGAGGAGGGAGGAGCGGCGCCTGGGTTTGGAGAAGAAAAGAAAAACGAAAGAGAGGAGAAAGAGAAAAGAAGGGAAAGAAAAGGGTTTTTAGGGTTGAGCCGCTGTCAACCCGCCCTCAGTCAACGTTTTTTTTCCCCTATTCACTGATCAAAACGACGTAGTTTTGTGAAAACTACCCTACAACTTGAGATTCACCTCCAGAACCCGATTTAACTCTAACGAAGGCTTGATTATGAAAACACAACAAAAACTAAATAATCCGAGGTAATTAAATACCATTAAACACAAAACTCTGCAAGCCTCTCGAGGGTAAAAATGGAAATCAAAATTCTTTAAATTCCATAAATTTAATTATGAAAAATTGGGGCGTTACACAGAGAATATACGTCATCATTATTTTTGGAAAAATTATTTTATGGTAGTTATATTTTTAATAAAAAGAATATATGTTATATAAATTTTATGAAAATATTTTTAGAAAAGAGTATATGATATGATAAATAATTATTTTCATGAAAAATACTTCAGAATGGAAATATCAAAATATAATACTGGAATAATACCCAGATAGTATATATTATTTTCGACTTGGAATTACATGGTAAATGATGATGATAACGGAATATAACCTGAGACGATAACCGAGCCGGCTAGCATTTTATTTTACGGATACATCGTTATTGACATTTGCATATCATTTGCTGTGCATCTTACGTATGCATATTATGTGTTATATAGGAGTTGATACTGAGCAGTTCAACGAGGAACCGACTTTAGAACCTTTTGAGGATTTCCAAACCTGATAATCGGCTAAGGTGAGGATGGATAACCCTTGATATGTTGTCTATAATATTGTTGTGTGTTCTCTCATACTTGAATTGCTTGATTGAACTGTTGAGTTGATTACTATTGGTATCCAGGGTTATTATGTTGTTGTTGATGTTGGTTTGTTAATAGAGGATTGGTCTGTTAATTGTGGTTAAATTGGATAATTAAGGATTAGATATTGGAAATTGAAAATTGTGATGATGACTTAATTGGCACGTGGAAAGTAGTGGTACGACCAGATGGTTGGAGATAAGTTTTTGTGGTGGTTATGATCGGTTACTTGTTTGAGGATGTTGATCCTTGGGATAATGATCCCGGTTTGATATTTTTAGGATGTTGACCTCTGGTTCTATGTTGATCTGGCACCCAGAATGAGTTGATAACTATGGTACGACCCTAGCTTGTCCAGTGACGGGGCCCGGATACTAAAATTGGAAAAGATAATGAGTGAGTCGTCTTTTGGTTTTGGGCAGTCTTGTTCGGTATTGTCTTTGGTATGATTGTGGCTATTGCTTGTATTTCTTCTTTGAAGTATTATGGTTACTTCCATATTACTGTTTATCTATGATTGTACTTTAATATGCCGGTGAGCACTTCAGACTCACCCCTCGCCTACGTGACTCAGTCACGTAGCTTGATTTGTGCTGAGTACAGGAACATACATGGCAAGCTGCAGTGTACCCTCGGGCAGGACTCGGATCCATTAGATTGCATTTGGGTTTTGCATATGTTGCTTATGAGACTATAAATGCTTCCGCTGTGCTATTGTTTTTGAGGTACCCGAGGTCGGGTGATTGATATTATCTCTGGGCCACTGGGCCGGGCTTCGTGTTGTATTTACTGTTTGTACAGTTCCAGCACGTGTTTACTGAGACTGGTAAATACGGGTCGGGGCGTTTCATTTTGGTAGTGGAGCGGGCGGTAGGTCCTTGGGTGTTTACTATGCTTGTTTGTTGTGCATAGCTCGCTCCACATGATTTACATGATTGCATAATATTCACATGGTTAGTGCATTATGGATCCAGTCAAGGGATGCCAGCCTGTTGTAGAGCATAGACATAAGAGGTAATTGATTCCATACACATGCTTAAACATAATTATTCTTATTCTTATTTGATATTATTTATCTTGCGGGTACAACGTTGACTCTGAAGCTATTAGAGTCGTTAGTAATGTTGACCCTGATACTCTCATTCCATGAGAACCACATACCGCCTGTGTTGTTTTGACCATGAAGTTCGAACCTGTTTGCCGAAGGAAAATGAAGAGGTATGACACCATGATCGTCTTCAGGCTGCCACGAGGTCTTCATGAGCAGTACCACGTTGGCCTTGTACTGGTTCTTCAGATCTCTCAAGGTACGCTAACCGATTCCTCCTTTCTTAGGTGGCACCCTCAACGATAAAGACAGATGATGGAGAAGGCATTCTGTCTCGACGTGTTTTGTGTTTTTTTCTCTCTGAACGTGTTTTATAAATCTTTCTTTTGAAATGCTTTTTGATTATTTGCTTTCCACCGTTTTGCCTTTTATAGAAATACGATTATCTGTTTTTGAAATTTTAGACCCGACCTGTTTTCGAAAAAACTCAAAAAATTTTTCGGTGATAGGAAAAGTAGATTTCTTTTTCATAAAACTCCAAACCGTTCACGATCTTCAAGGTTTTACTTTTTGAAATTTTTGCCATTAATTGAATTATTTCTTTATCATTTTGTATGTTTTCGGGCTACAAGCACGAGTGTTTTCCAGCTCTTTTCCATCTTACAATTTTCTTTCATGCTGGCTATCTTAGTTTTCTTTTTATGGCTTCTTCTACATTTTCTACCCCTTCTATCACATCCATGAGAGGCCAACATGGCCAGATTGATGAGACGATACCTCGAGTACGGTGCATATGCGACAAGGTTGCTCCGGTATGGACATATGGAGGGATACGAATCCCGGAAGACGTTTTCGCTCATGTGGAGCTTAAGGACAAGTGGTTGCCGATTCTTTCAGTGGATCGACACGTGTTTGTGACGTCATCATCGCCTTGTGAGATAACAAACGACATTTTCACGTAGAGAACTGACATCTCTGATAGCAACTGCAAGTTGCAATGCTCGGAATCAAGGACCTATGTGATCGATCTAGAGCGGTGGTTCAGAAAAGCAAGTTTTATTTTAACTTCTTTATGATTGGTTTTAATTCCTTCTTGTTGATTTTTATTTTACCTTGAAATGTTTGTTTTTCTTCTATCATATGTATTTTTGTATAATTAAAAAGGGTTGATTTTATTTCGTTTCTGTTGGTTTTTATGTTGCCTTAAAATATTTTATTACCTCTATTTATGTTTTCGGATTATCAATAAAAGATTTTGTTTTAATAAAACAACTACTTATTTATTTTCATAACATCATAGAATAGAGAGGAAGTACTCTATGGAGTTACTTGCTTCTCTAGATCCTTTACATGTTTACGCATACTCTCGATCTGAGAGGAGAGTCCCATACAGGCCAGTTCGATCTGCATCACCGCAGTGTTGACCTTCAGAGAAGCGTTCAGATGCTCTAGTGTCTTCAGTGGTGTACCACTGTGAGCAACTGCTTTTCATTTTTGATCACCGGTATCCTTGCGTTTGGAAGGTTCTTCCTTGGTAACCGACTTCTTTCGACGTTTTCGGGATATGGCCGTATCTTCCATACGACCAGAGATGCTCTTTCGCTTGCGACGTTTCTTCAGCTCTTCCTCGTCATCGGAATCAGCAAAGAGAGCAGCACCACCAGTATAGCTTAACTCCTCTGAATCAGAGGTAGTTCTAGTTCTTAGTGGTGAGTCCATGATTCGAGATATGCTTTGCCAGGCATGAGGTTGGTTTTATACGCAGACGTGATGACGCTAAGGGTATATACGAGATTTCATGTTGAGTACAGTAGACAAGATGTGGAGTATACAAGAAGATTGCTGATGTAAGCCGTGACATGACGATTGAATTTCGAGGGTGAAATTCTTTTTAAGGTGGGTAGACTGTAACAACCCGAGTAAAAATTTGTATTTTTACCAGATTGTAACCGAATGAATTAATCTTGGATAATTAATTCAAGGTAAATCGGACTTGGAAACCGAGCCTTGTTTCACGTTCAGGATTTTTCAGCGGATTTTACGGACTCAAGTTGGTATTTTTCGGGTCCAGGAATCCTAAAAAAAATCGGGTTTAATTTCGGAGGAACGGACTAAAGTTGGAATTTTCCTGATCCGGACGGTACATGCCTCTTCTTGCAGTACACCTGCATAATTGAGGCGGCTCAATTATGCAGGGCTACGCCGCCTTCTCACCTGTGCCACCCACCCTTTCCTCGCCTATAAACCGTGCATCGAGTGCATCACCCAATACACCATCACCTTTTGAAAATCATTATGCATGTATGAAGTTATCATAAAATAACATAATAAAATGTCTTTCCTCATATAATAATCTTCTAAAATAAAAAATATTGTAATACCTTAAATTTATTTTATTAAATAGCACATACTAAAATAAAATATTTTTTTTAGATGAAACAAAATGAATACATAATCAACATTAACCTTTTTAAGAAAATTATTTCTCATAAAAAAAACAACAAAAAATTTATAATAAATTTCTAATGTAAAAAAAATTATTAGCATATGTGAATCAGAAATTTATTATAGAAGATAAAAATAAAGAAATTTAAAATTGATAAAAAGGATGAAGCCATCAAAAATTTATTAACATTATAAACTATATTATATATACTAGGGAAGAATCATTAATATTTAACTATTTCTTCTTACTCAATTTATTCACAAATAAATTAATTCACTAATTTTTTACATAATTTTATATTAATTTTAATATTAATAAAAGTACTTAAAAAAATGATATTGTATGTTATTATATCATGTGCATCGCAAATGCACAAAAACTAGTCCATCTAAAGTTATGTTTCTAAGTCTTCTAGAACTAATTAATAGTGTGGTTTTTATTATGTAACTACTTATGGTGGGTCATTCTATAGTACTCCATGAGTATAGTACTCACCATAAATATTTTTATTAATTAAATTTTATATAATATTAATTTGAAGAATTCAAATATTAATAATATTTTCCTTATTTAAGAATATTTTTATTTCTATTTCCATTAAAAATTTAAATTTATTAATTATTTAAAAAATGATAAGAATTGGAGTAGACCTATTCATTTTAAGGGGTCGGCCCAATATGTAAACCTCTTATTAATTCTCCAAAATAAATCATGTAGTTATAAAATTGCTAGGTCCGACCTATAAAGTTACTAAGTTGATTTCTTATTAAGAAGAGCAACGACTACTAATATAATGACTATCATAATATTTGGAATCTTACTATCTAGAATAATTTCCAACCTAAAATTTTTTTATAAATAAAAAGGAAAATAAAAATATAATAAATAATATTATTATAAAATTACCATATTCAACCGTTATCATTTAACCATCCATATCCAACGGACAGAATCACGTCAGTATCATACTCACCAAAACTAGTGGAGGATTGTAGAAAAATCCACTTATGATAAATAATATAAAACTCATGCCTCTTAATCTTTCTAAATTATTACAGTAAGGAAATATAAAAAGTCATAATTAACCACGATAGGAAGCCGAACAATTTGCATAATTTAGTTAAATAGGAAGTGCAAACAACACAAATTGAATTGAAGTAACCCTTGCGGAATGGCGACTTTGGCAGGTGGAGAGTCTATCTCTCACTTTGTGGGCATAAATAGACCTGCCAACTAGCTAGGCTGTGGATAATGGACGAAGCCACATGGAGTGTTAGAAGAGAGAAAAAAAAAAAAAGATCCACGTGCAAAGTTTTGTTTGCAATCAGCAGTAAGAGCGCAGTCAAGTTCATTTCTCACATAAAAGGAATTAAAATCAGGACGACACAGACCTGGACGGAGTGCAGTAGGAGCTTGAAGAGTGTGATGACTGATGATCACTGGTGATGGTCATCCACTGGATGTGTGCTTGCTTTCGTATTTATTGATAGTTGTTCACCTCTTCCTCTTGTGGTTAAGGGAAGGAGACTATATATACACTAGAGAGATTGTACCATTGGATTAGGCACTGATTAATACTATGGTTCCATTGACGACCAAAGTACAAATAGATGGACACACAATGCCCTATTGAGACCGGAGAAGGATGGTTATGTCACCTAAGAGTATTATTTTATTAGGGTCATGTCACCTGGGTAATCAGGTTATTGATTATTTATGAAAAAAATTCTTAGAGAATGGCATGCTGGACCAATTAATGTAGCCCAAATTTCTGCGAATGTCACTCGAATTTGTTAAATAAAAAAGTTAAATTAACACTGGCGTTCATCTAGTTATTCAAACAATTCTTTTTTTTTGTCTTCTTATTCAAACAATTCTTTTTTTTTTTTCTGTTCTTATTCCTTAACTTGGTTAAATATATGGGACCATTAATCAAATCACAAATAGTTTATACCATGAATTGATATAAGGATATAATTGCCATTATATTAAAAGTAAAGACTTAGCAGACATCAAGTGATCAATGAAAATTCTCTAGTACGTATACACTATAAATAATGGCAAAATTTGTGAAAGAAGGAAGATAGTAATTTTTTTGGTCAAAAATACATATATATCTCACTAAAAAAAATGATTATGGGGCCATTTATTATAAATGCTTCGCCATGAATATCACATTTCATCTTCTGAATTGGTTAAGCATAATTTAGTTATCAGCTGAGAATGATTTTTCAACCAATCAAATCATGCATGATGCATGAGTAGGGTTTTTTAATTAAATTATTATGGTAAAACTTTATTTTATAAGAGCATATATTATACCTAAAAGATTTGATGAATCATCACACAGCAAAGGAAATCTTTCGAGTTGGCTGCATTTGCATAAAGATCAGGATGAGGAACAGCTCTAAAGATCTGAGAAGATCAGAAGCTGTTGAATTTCTCCATAAAATGAGTTTTAAATAGTAATAGCAGTTCTTGTACGTGCCCTTCCAAATTAAAAATTAGATGGAATATTAACAATCCCTTGTAATAGTAATATCAATTCTAATGCATGTACCATTACTACTTCCCGTTTGTCATTCAACATTTTTTATTGGTCAATAGTTGAATCATATATGTTTATTATTTTCACAATTCTCCTCACCTGGATTAAGACTGCAGTATCAACACGTAGCACTCTTGATTTTGATGGGTCGTTGATTATTTTAATCCCCAGAATAATTTTAACTTGACCAAAGCGTTTCTCAGTAAATCTTACACGGTTTTACCATTTACTAAGCCCTTAGCCGCCGCGGTACGGCGGTACCCTAACTCTCGCTCTAAAAAAAAAAAAAAGAGAAAAAAAGAGAGAGTCATAATTGTGAAGGGTCAATCATCCTAATTACTTACTTTAATTGGCTTGAAGAGATTAATTAATATTGGAGATTGACTGAATATTGCCTCATGGACCTATTAGTGACACTGACTCTTTCTTCTACTGACCGAATGTATTCAAGTACTGTTTCTTCTACCCATAAAATAATCCTCAATTAACCTTGAAGTATTGGACTAATTAAATTTAACCTTGGGCTAGAGCTGGATCCATGTGAATTAGTCATTAGGGCATTAGAAAAACCTGCATTCTAGAGAATTGCCGGTCAATATGATTCGTTCATTCAGCCAGCTATTTAACCTTTTTGATTCTTGGTCTTTTTTTCTCTCTTTTTTTTTTTTCGCCGTCTGTAAAGCAGTACTTTGAAGGTATACATGTTGAAAAAAAGTGTACTTTGAAGTTATCCAAGTTGAAAAAAACGTTAAGCTGAACTGGGTCGATCTAAACTGAACTTGAGCTTGAAGTATATCTAAATATATGAGACTAGCTAGTGTTAGCTGAAATCTAGATATCATCCTGGCAATTGGTATATTGGATCCCCTGGCCTTGATGGTACCGTGATGTTATGGGCGATTTTAATAGCATCAAATATGGATATTAAGGCAAACATAAATTTAAGCTTGGTGACTTTATCAGAAGCGGATGCTAACTGTGTATAATTAATTCTAGTTAAGTATCATTAATGTCCAAATAAAAATTCTAAAGTAATGTATCGGGATGCAAAATAAGAATTTCTATCGAAACAAAATTGTCCAAAAATGAAGGAGGATATGAGATTAAATTATTAGGGACATGTTTTAAAAAGAATAACATTTATGAATTATGTTGAATATTTGAGAATGCTGTGGTACTTGAGGATTATGAATAGTCAAGATATTTATATTGTTTTTTCTTTCTGCTAACGAGATTTTATTTCATCTGTACAAAATTAATTAGTACAAATTCCTAAGTCTAAAAACACTCAGGACAGAAGCGGGAAGACAACTGAGTCAAAATACGCCTGATTACACCCATGTATAGCAACTAAGAACCATGCAAGATCTAGTAAATGAAAATGCGTTTTGAGCCCATGCCAGTTCTTCAAAGTCTTAGCACTGGCGATAACTTGAGACGCCTTGGAAGGTTTATGTAGCTGTAGATATCTAAGGTATGATGACCAGTAGAACTATGTAATTTATGTATCACATGCAAAATGAACTCACACAAACTTAAACTTGGGAGACCCAAGGTGACTACACCCTGGGGCATTCCCATGCGAGACTGAGGGTTCGGCCAATATCAAACCTTATTCGAAATGACATTTTTTACATCATCAAAATATATAAATGGAGAAGTAAAAGATTACTTAGAAGCAACAAGCCCATACAATAATGTTATTTTAGACGTCCAAAAACTTGGCATTTTAGGAGGAATAGTTAATATAGATTGTACAGTACAAGTTTTGTGGAAATAACAACGACGTTATCAATGGAATTGAAATTAATTGGTAATAGCCAATTATTGGAAACCAACCTTAATGAACAGGTACACTAGCTAGTTCCCCCATTACACAATATTACAACTTTTGCACCCAAAACGAAAGATACCAAGTACTGGATTAATTAGTTACCAAGAGGCTCTAGCCGAATCAACAAGCCATTCGCTGGGAATGGTGAGTTACGGTAAATAACCTTCTCTTTTGGATCGACTTTGCTAAATTTGAACTTAGTGACCACATTGTGTATGAAGCTGAGTATCTCTAGACGAGCATACTCTCTTCCAGGGCACATTCTTGGTCCTCCACCGAAAGGAACAAAGGTGTATGGTGCGGGCCCCTTGCCTTCAAATCTTGAAGGGTCAAATTTCTCTGGTTCCGGGAAGTATTTGGGATTCCTGTGTGTTGTATGTACTGTCCAATGAGTCTGCAAATTAATAAACCACTTATTAGGTTTTGGATCATTCACATAAATATATTTCCGAAAAAATATTGAAATCGAGGTTTAAGATGTTTTTCATATTAGAAGAGTATTCCAGCCGACAGTTCTTCCTATGATGTTGTGAGATATGTGATGAGGTATGTAGATGATGATATTGCTATATAATTAAGTTACCTTCCATCCTTTGGGAATTGTAACACCCTCATATGTGAAGTCAGTAATGGCTTGTCTAAATGATCCTTTGGAAGGGGGCATCAACCTCATTGATTCACATACAACACACCATGAATATTTCATCTTCTGAATATCTTGCCAGTTTAGTGCTTCCCCTGCTGCTTTGGACTTGGCAATCTCCATTTGTTCTGCAAATGAACATACACCACATGTTAGTTTCTGCTGGATAAATTTCGATAGTTATCTGTTGACAGGAACAAAACAAATATAGTAATACTAGCTTGGAAAAAAAAAAAAATAGTATGATATAACTCAATATATATGAAAGGCAGCTTTCAGTTGCTGAGGGACATAGAATATTGATTTTCCAGTTGAAAATGGACCAAACTTTTCTATCTTTCAATCGTATACCCATCTTTCAATCTTTCAATCTACTGATTAGGTCATACATATAACTCAATACTTTTTTCCTTCAACCTTATCAGAAAAACTAGACTTCTGCAAGTTACTATCTGCGTTCTTTTTCCTTGTTCTTACTTTTCTTTACAATAAAACAAAGACTGTTAAATATCAATTGCATGCATAGTAATTTTCCATTACAAAATACGCCTACTTGAAGGAAATTAATATGAAATTACTAAATAAATAGTGTTCATATGTATACCTTGGAAGACACGTTCATAGACATGGGGATACTGTGCAATATGGCTGATGGTGAAGGTAATGGCAGTACTCAAAGTATGATAACTCCCAAGAAGGAACCCTATAATCCTTTTAGCCACCATGCCATCATCCTCTGATCCTTCCAGCAACTTCCCCAATATGTCTTTCCTATTAGCCGTCTCCTGATTTTCCATAATATCCCGTCTCCTCTGCTTCACCACCGCCAACATGTCCTCACCGACGATTCTGCTGGCTTTGACAGCTCTGTTAAAAGGTGTTCCTGGGAAATTTATGGGCAAGGAAGAAAGTCCTGTCACCATTTCTTTGAATGGACCGTGCATTCTTGCTATTTGCTTAGGATCTGTAACGCTCATCAACAGATTACACCCGAAGGTATAGCTGTAAGTCTTTGACAGCAGAAACACCTTCACTTCCTTGTATGGAGACCAATGCTCCTCCAGGTGGTCTTTGGCCATTGCGTCCATTAGGGGGATGTAATCTTTCAAGGCTTCCGGCCTCAGGAATTCGGGGAGAAGATTGGAGCGAAGTTCCATAGCTTCTTTTTCAACGGCTTCTTTACTAGAGTCCAGAGCGAAGATGACAACCTTTTGTAAATGTTTAGGGAGCCATAAACCAACGTATTTGTGCTCATTTGTGAAAAGGAACTTGTTCCCCGCAGGGCCACAGAACACTGCCATGTCTTGCCCTATTAACTTGGTCCTGAACACAGCCGGGGAGTAGCTAGCCATTCGTTTTAGGAAGAAGCTATGCGGAGCACCAAGCTGGCCGGCCTTCAGGTACTCCCACATTTCTCCCACAATTGGCCATCCTGCGCTGCCCGCTGGAAGGTTAAGTTTGTTTCTCTTGGAGAAGAAGAAGAATGCAAAGAAGAAAAAGACTAGGGTTACAATGGTGAGTAGAGCAAGGTCTAAGAAAATCCTATCCATGTCTCTTCTCTAAATTACTAGCTAGCTACGCAACTATTGCTGGTGAATTATGATTGTAGAGAAGGGAGAAAAGTTGATGGTGTTTTGAGTTTCTTTGGACGATAGGGTTCTATATATACTAGTCTTCTAATTCTCTATATATACTTTTGATGGTGTTATTTTATTTGGGTCATGTCACCTGAGTAATTAATCCTCGTTATTGATTATTGGTGAAAAAAGTTCTTAGGGGATGGTAGACTTGACCAAGTAATAGCCCACATTTCTGCGAATCTATTGAATAAAAAAATCAAATTAACCACGGCGTTCAGCTAAATATATGGACAGACAATGCCTCAATAAGACCGGAGAGTATTATATTATTTATGAAAAAAAATTTTGGGGTGTGGTAGACTGGACCAACTAATGTAGCCGGCCCATGAACATTTCAGCGAATGCCACTCGAATTTGTTAAATAAAAATAAGTTAAATTATCACTGGCCTTCATCTAGTTATTCAAAGTTCAAACAATTCCTTTTTTGTCTTCTTATTCCTAGACTTGGTTAAGTATATAGGACGATTCAAATCACAAATAGAATACCATGAATCGATATAAGGATGTAATTGCCGTTATAATAAAAGGAAGATAGTAATTTCTTTTGGCCAAAGATACATATCTCACAATAAAAAAAGATTATTGGGTCACTT
>JAKUCV010007789.1:1204-13807 GCA_028386065.3 Turnera subulata | reverse complement strand
CCCCCCCCCCCCCCATTAACAAGTCCCGCCAGCTCCTGCCCATTAAAAAGCAGCCAACCATGGTTTTCCCTCCCAGACACCATTTCTACAACCCATTCTTCCCACAAACCATTCCCCTTCTCTCTCAACCTATACCTCTCCATCCATTATTCTCACCCCTTTTTTGCTTGCATTCACACCAAAATCAACCAAGCATTCACACCAAAATCAACCAAGCATACATTGCATTCAGAAATCAAGAGCAACCATAAACAGAGCATCAAACCAGAAGGATGAGCACAATAAGGACGAATTGCTTCTGTAGGCTACCTGCAGCTGAGAGGGTTTCAAGGACTGCATATAGTCATGAGAGAAGATATGAGGCTTGCCAAGCTAGACTTTGCACCTACTTCTGTTGGATAGATCCACCCAGTCAGGAAGGTATTGGCGAGATGATACCTAATTTGCTCCGCAGGGTTCATGTCTTGGAACAAGAAATTGGAGGCCTGAGGAACCAAATTGGAGAATTGGAGGCAGACAGTGCAAGGTTGAAGACCCACAATTCTGGGCTGTTGGGAGAAAATGCAACGGTGAAGACCCAGATTTCTGAGTTGGAGGAAGATTATGACAAGCTGAAGACCCGCAATGATGAGTTGGAAGGAGAGAAGGAAAGGATGAAGAATTGGATTTATGCTCTCTGTGCTCTTCTGCTGGTGTTCTTGGCATGTGCTGCAGTAAATGGTCGAGAGTAGTGCGCTCTAGTGGAGCCCTAGAGTAATGTCCTAGTAGAACTGTAATGGTCTTATGTCCTAGTATGGTAATGAATATGTCCTAGTACTATGGTAATGAATATGTCCTAGTAATATGGTAATGAGTGTGTCCTAGTCTGTAGGGTAATCTCTTCTATGGTATGTGTTCGTGTAATGAAATGAAAGACTTCAATATATGAAGTTGTATCAGTTCCAGTCAGAAACCTTAAGCTTTATTTCATATTTGAAGTGAGAATGCATCTGTGTATGACTTAAGTGAGAGTGCAGTATGTGTTGTGTGATATTGCAGTTGATGCAACCAAATGAGCACACAAAATAGATGAATAACAACAACCAAGATCAAACAACTATGGTAGGCAAACAACTAATGTAACTAAACTAGATCAAATAACTGACGCAATATAACATTGGAAGGCACATTAAATAAGCATAAAGCATGTAGGTAGATTAAACTGAAGTTGGCTGACATTGCAGGAGTTTAATATCAACAAATGAGCACCTAAAATAGAGCCCTAACCATCGTATGTAGGCAGCAGAGTAATGTAAGTATGCCTTACAATAACTAAGTATGTCAGGGCAATCAAAATAACTAAGATGCCTGCAGCATAACTCAACTTCAGACAAAACAACTAACATCAGAGATAATAACTAAGGTTTCTGCATGACCTATTACTGCTCTTCATTCACCCTTAAGGCATTCTGGAGGTGGATCCTTGACTTCCATCTTGTTGCAGCTGATTTACTCTTCCTGTGTTCCTCATTGCTGCATCTCTCCTCCTTGCTAACTCCTGCGGTGTAATGACTTCACGGGAAGTATGTGGGGCAGGGAGGTTGCATATGGGATGGACGTATTCCCACTTGATGAACTTCCAATCACCCTTTGACTTTGTGAGCCAGGCTGCAAAATACAAATAAATTAAGAAGCAATTAATTACAAAGCATGAGGCAGGCATTTTTTAAGGTCCAAAGTGATGTTTGATTACTTACATTGAGTATTGTTTGCCCAGTTTGTTGATCTACAAACACACCATATCTTGCATTGTCTTCATTCGGCCTTCTCTTCTTAGCAGCACTTTGGACCTACAAACAATTTAAGTTTGTTAGTTGCATGATAATATTTGATGACATACCAACATAATTTTCACTTACAGGCAACTTTGGAGGTCTGCGTGTAGGTCTTGGTTGTGTGAAGTTAGGATTATCTTTGTGTTTGCATGTCTTGCGGTTGTGCCCTCCCTCGAAACAAATTTGGCAAACTTGAGGTCTGCCCTTTCTACTGATTTTCTTCCCATTTTCAGGAAGGTCATTATTGTCTACAATCCCTTTATCTTTGCTTGCCTTCTTGTTTGGCTTCTCATTTTGCTCCTTCTTTCGATTTTTCTGTGGTCTACCAGCAGACATGGTGTGAGGTGGAGGCAGTGTTGATGGCCTTCCCAATGATGGCCAGAACTCAGAGCTTGCAACACCCCCCATGTTTTGCTCATACACCTTAATGTACTTCTCTTTCCCGTACCATTCTGATAGATAATCCTCCACCCTTCCATTCATGCCATAGATTGCAACAATGGCATGACAACAAGATATTCCTGTCATGTCCCATTTTCTGCAAACACAAGTTCGCCTCCTCAAGTCACCAACAATCTTTTGCCTTCTGTGCTCAACTTCATACTGTGCACCACTGATGACCAACAATAGACAATTGTTGGCCTCCTGCATGTTCTCATTGATTTTTTTCCTAATTCTGGTACCAAAATCATTTTGCCAACCCCGGCCATGCCTTAGATTCTCTTGGAACCGTTGCATCACCATTGTTCTAATATCCTCAAGCATGGAATATATTGATTTGCATCGAGCCTCCACAATCTCCCCATTAAATGCTTCGCACAGATTATTATCAATGATGTCACATTTAGTATCTGTGGAGAAGAATGCCCTACACTAGAGTTTAGGGTTAATTTTGATGATGTCGTTGTATGCCTCCTCACTCTCCACGAAGAGTTCATTCATGTTAGCTCCAAACTCTGCCACATTATAAGACTTAGCACATCTCCAAAAAGCTTGTTGCAGAACTCTTCCGCTGTGTTTTTTCCTCCAGTTAGCATAAATATGCCGTGCACACAGTCTATGCTCGGCATTAGGCAGGTAAGATGCAACAGTAGACAATATTGCCTACGGAAAACAGAAAACAACACTTAGACAGCATGAAATAACAAGCAAAACTGAACTGCATAAAATAACACTACAATCACAATTCATACCTTATGTTGGTCAGATATAATAGCCCAACCTTTGCCCCCATCAGGAATTCTTAGATCTTCAGCTAGTGTTTTCAAGAACCATCCCCAAGTTTCATTGCTTTCAGAGCTCACAACAGCCCATGCAATTGGAAACATTTGATTGTTTCCATCCCTTCCAATGGCTGTTAAGAGTTGTCCTTTTATCACACCCTTCAAGAAACAACCATCTATGCCATTTACTTTCCTACATCCTTCTAAAAATCCCAGCTTGCAATATTGGAACCCTACATACATTTTACTGAAAATTGGTTGAGGGTTTTGGTCAATTCCCGGGGCCAAATCCACAACAACCACTTTGCTTCCTGGATTGGCAATGACACAAGCGTGTGCATAGTCATGCAATATGTTGTACTCAGCTTTACAATTAGAGTATAACTGCTCCATTGCAAACTCTCTAGCTCTCCTAATCTTGGTAGGTGGGGCATCTACATTTAGATGTTCTTTCACCAGCATCTTCAAAGCAGGAACTGAAAGCAGTGGGAGAGCTCACTTCTTACTGAAGAACCTAGTTTCAATCCATTTATAATGTGCCCGCTTATTCTTGAAGGTGGTGATGCATGATGTGTGTTCCAAACAACAGTCCTTCACTTGATAGCACTTCAGCCTCTTATCGAACATTGCATGCATAAACCAAGCACAATGGGGGACCTTCACCCTAATAGCCTCTTTGCAGTTCTTTGTATACCTCAAAGGCCGTTGAGTTCTGACTGAGTAATCACTCACTGCCCCTCTTAAATCTTCAACCTTTAAGTAAATGACGCCTTTATCAAACTGAGGGGTGCCTGCTTTTGGGTCTGCAGTTTTGAACTTGTTCCTATGTCTCTTTGCTGAATCACCTTCAGACTCATCTGTGTCATCGAAGCTAAAGTCATCATCTGTGCCAATGTAATCCGTGTCATACCCTGCAACATGTGAATCAATTGCTCCCTCACCCTCTGGAATATTAACTCTCTTCGCCTTACCACTTTGACCAGCTCTCCACTTGGAGCTTCTCAGATTGTAATGTGCCATTCTTGCCTCTGCTATCTCCTCATCAGATGCGTCAGATGCATCTGATACATGAATGTCAGAATCAGTTTCTGTAATTTCACCTTCTTCTTCTTCTTCTTCACCTTCATCAGCATCTGGTTTACCTTCATCCTCTTCACAATCCTTATCTGGATCATAATCTTCATCAAATGCTTCACTAATGGGTTCAAGATCCATTGTCACATTAGTGAAAGAGGACCAGTCTATATTAGGAGGTCTCCTTTCAGTTATCCAACCAGGATCCCCAACAGTTGTGTCTAAAGCCCTAGGGTTCCGCCTATTCCTTCTACCAGCAGTAGCACTAGATTCTGCAACTTCATTCTGCAGACTATTTATTCTTGCAGCAGCACCCCTTGATTCCTCAACTTCATTGACCCTATCCACCACTATATTCCCAAATTGTTGGGTCAATATAGCATGCCCGACACATTCATCTTGTCCATCCTCGGCCCTTACACTATATTCATCACCTTGCTCATTATCTAACTGTTGATGCTTTCCACCATCGCCATCTAATCCTGCAACCTCATTTCTCCCATCTACCTCTGAATTCTCTCCAACAATGCCTTCTACAGCCTCCATATTTTGCATCCCAGCATTCTCAGTATAATGAATGTCAGCTGTCAAATTCTCTCCAGCAATTCCATCTGCATTCTGCACCCCATTGTTAACCCCACCTAATGCTGCTGCCCCATCTATGTTCTCTTGGATAACATCAACTGGAATCTGAGCAGCAATCAGTTGCTGCACTTCTTCTGGAACTTGCACCGGAATCTGAGCACCTCCTCCCTCACTTAGAACCTCACCATCTCCTTCATTCTCTACAGCTTGCAAATTTGCATACCTGAGGACAATGTTCACATTTGGGGCAATGTGTTCATTTGTTGATTCTCCAAGGGCGCCCTCATGAAATATCACAAAAAATATGTCACCCCTCGCCACCATGGACATTATATCCAGTATGCAGGCATCACTCTCTTCAACAAGCTTGAGAGTATTGGAACTACAAGCTCCATACGCATACCCTGTTGGACTCAGAACACCAACCTCGGCAGCCCAATCTTTAATCGACCAGTAGTTGAATTTGTCTTCATCAATGTCAGTGGAAATCCTGAAACCTCCATCATATAGCAGATCATCTCTTCGCCTTATCACAATACCACCGTAGAACACATGAACCAAACCCATCCTGCAAAAAACAAACATCCTAAGTCAGTCTTTCCGACAAAAGGCATCAACAAGCACAGCATTACCCCCACAATCAGGGACCACAAATACACCAATATATTGGTTCTAGAACACAAAACCCTAGCCCTAACCTAACCCCAACCTTACCCTGAACCCTATCCTGGACCCTACCCCTACTGAGCTATCCATGCCCAAAATTACCTAAATGCCCAGTCAATTCCACAAAATCTCACCGAAAAAGCACTTCACAAACAAGTAAATATAACAGAATATATGCATTATCCTTCATCTATTGTTCCACCGAACTGTATGAACTCACCTCACCAAACTGTTGTCGTCGATCGGTCTTCTCAATTTCTACACTTCGTTCAACTGCATCGCGAGCTCTGTTGGTTTCGTTGCCGGGTTTTATCGCGACTTTGGGGTTCTGAACGACCGATGTCACTTCTCAACTCTCTGCCGATCCTCTCCCATTCTTCTATTAGTGGATGTGGTTGGGGTTAGGGTTGAGTTTGGGAAAGATTAGGGTGATGAGGAAGAGGGAACAAGAAGAAAGAAAGCGGAGAGAAGAAAGAAAAAAGAAAGAATGAAGAAGAATAGGGAGAGCCGTCGGTTTGCCGAGTGTTAGTAGGGGTAGGTGGTAATCAACGATTAATTATGCCCAATCACTGTTTAAACACTAATTCCCGCTAATTGTAGTTACTTAATTGTTAATAACTGGCTTTTCAATTTTCAACCTTCAACTGTCTTTTTTTTTCTTCTGATTTTAGCATATTTCCCACGTCATAGGATAACGGCCATGTCAGCAAAAAAATGACGGAAAATGGGACGGGGACTCAAACGGTGTAACTTACGAATGTTATAGGACTCGAAATATGCGTTTTTCTTTTTTAGGACTCAAATGAGATTTAGGAAAAAGTTATAGGACTCGCGGAGTCATTTTCCCCCTCGTGAGCTAGCTTCAATGCAGGCTTTTCATTCAGCCCTTGATGAGTTCAACCTAGAAGACCTAGGGTTTGAAGGATATCGGTTCATTTGGCTTAAATTACGAGATGGGAAAATTTGGCTGCAAGAGAGGCCAGATGGCTACATTGCAACTCCAGGATGGAAGACACTATTCCTGTGTTTCCAAGTTCAACACCTCATGCGCCGAAGATCCGTCCATCATTTGATAATGCTTTGTATCAGTTTTTAACAACATAGGGATGACCTGAAACCAGATGTCTATAGATTTGAATCGATGTAGGTCGGACATCGGGAGTGTGAGAAGATTATCCAACAATCATGGTAGTATCAAAGGAGCTCTTCCTCAGGCTTTCCAACCTATATATCACGGTGCGGTTTGGCTTTGTCCTTATAGAACAGAAAATTCTATGGTAATGCCAACTGAAAAATGAAACAGCTATCTGACCAGCTGGTTCTAGTTCAGTCCAGGGAGTCTAATTCTGGAAACCTGACTGAAGGTTCCAGAGTCGCCACTGAACTTGAATCCTTGCTTTTGGCAGAGGAAAAAATGTGGCTGCAACGGTTAATAGTGAATTGGCTTCAAGATGGGGACAAAAATACCAGCTTTTACCACAGGAAAGCTTCTTAAAGAGAGAAGAGGAATTTTGTTAAGGGGTTAATGAGTAGCAGTGGTCGATTCATGATGAGTTACGAGGGAATCAGAAGTATTGAAGAAAGCTACTATCAAGAGTTGTTTACTTCCTCAGACCCGAATGAGATCTCAAATGTCACTAAATTACTAAAGATTCGAGTCACCGAGGAGAAGAATAGCAAGCTAATGGGAACCTTCACTCCACAGGTAGTCAAAGAAGCCCTAGGCCAATTGCACCCACAAAAACCCCAGACCCCTATGTTATGCTTGCTCTTTTTCATCAATCTTATTGGCATATTGTTGGGCCTAATGTCCTTGATGTAGCACTTAATATTTAGAACCATAGGATGTCCCCAAAAGATACTAATACCGCTCATATAGTCATGATCCCAAAAATTCCCAAACGCCAGTTACCAAAACACTTTCGAAGGTGTTGGTGAGTCTTCCAGAGAGGTTTGAATAAAAACTTTCCTCATTGGAAGAATCAAAAGATCTGTCTGAAATAACTTTGCAAGAGCTTGTTCATTTTTTAAAAGCTCAAGAACAGAGGAGAACAAGGCAGGGAATTCAAGCAGAGGGAGCTATGAATGTTAAATATGAAAATAAGCATCGGTACAACATCAATAATCAAAAGCAAGATGCGGAGAAGAAGGGAAAGTAGAAGAAGTACAATGGTGACACAAAATTTGGTCTGAAAAAACAATTTACAGCTTGTTCTTTCTGCAAGAAAACAAATCATTCGGAGAAAATTTGTTGATTCAAACCTAATGCACATTGCAAAAATTGCAAAAAATAGGCCAGGTTGATAAAGTATGCCAACTAAAGAAGCAGTAGTAGGATCAGTAGGCTCAACGTGTTGAAAACCAACAAGATGAAGCACGAGAAGAACAACTATTTGTTGCATCATGTTATACAACAACAAGAAGTAGTGACTGGCTCATTGACAGTGGTTGCACACACCACATGACCCACAAGATTGATGCTTTTTTAGACTTGGATGAGTCTTATCTTTCAAAGGTCAAGATTGGAAATAGAGACTACATCGACGTCAAAAGCATAGGTACTGTTGCAGTTGAGACTCCATCAGGTACCAAATTTAATTCTAAAGTTCTATATGTTTCCAACCTTGATTAGAGTTTATTGAGTTGGGCCAATTACTTAAGAAGAATTATTCATTGATATTTAAAGAGAATGCTTGCACTACATATGATGCTGCAAACAACAAGATATTTTCTATTGGCATGAAGGATAAAAGTTTCTCATTAAATTTGAGGAACAATATTGCACATTCTTATGCAAGCACAATTAATATGACCTCTCTTTGGCAAAAAAGGTTAGGCTATGTCAATTATACTTCCTTAAAAATCTTCATGCTAAGGAATTAGTACATAACATGCTTGCTATTGGAGAACGCTCTGCTGTTTGTGAGGTCTGTCAACAAGGGAAGCAATCAAAATTGCCATTTCCGTTCAATAAAGCTTGGCGAGCCTCAGAAAAATTACAATTAGTCCATACAGATGTTTGTGGACCAATGAAAGTACCTTCTTTGGGAGGCAGTAGGTACTTTATTCTCTTTATAGACGATTTTTCAAGAATGTGGTATACTTCTTGAAGCAAAAATCTGAGGTGTTTGAGTTATTTAAAAAATTCAAAAATTTGGTAAAAAATCAGAGTGGTTGCTCTATAAAGTTCCTAAGGTCAGATAATGGGACCGAATGCACTTCACAAAATTTTAACATGTTTTGTGAAGATGCTGGCATCTCTCATCAGCTCACAGCAAGTTATACTCCTCAGCAAAATGGACTTAGTGAAAGAAAAAATAGAACAGTCTGGAAATGGCTCGATGTCTCTTGTTTGAGAAGCTGATGCCTAAGAGCTTTTGAGAAGAGGTGGTGAATACTGCTATTTATATTCAAAATAGGCTGCCTACAAAAGCTTTAGACAATAAAACTCCATTTGAGGCTTGGAACGGATTTAAACCTTCTGTGGAGCACTTGCGGGTGTTTGGTTTTGTATGTTACACACACATACCTGATGTTTAGAGGGACAAGCTAGAGTACAAGGCTAAAGCTGGAATCTTTGCGGGATATAGCTCTATTGCTAAAGGTTACCGAGTCTATAATCCTAAAACTGAGAAGGTTACTGTCAGCAGGAATGTCAAGTTTGATGAAAATGCATCATGGAATTGGAAAAATTCCAAGGATAATCATCAACCTTCTCAAGTCTTGTCTCGGTAAATAAATCAAGATGATGATAAGCCTCAAGAAGAAGATGAGAAGGAAGAAGAAGAGTCAGTTAGAGGAACTAGAACCCTTACTGATATATATCAGAGATGTAATATTGCTGTTCTAGAGCCACAACTTATGAAGAAGAAAGTAAAATTTATTGATTAAGAGATGCAATGCAGGAGGAGAAGAATATGATAGAAAAGAATCAGACTCGGTGTTTGGTTGATAAGCCAAGTCATAAAAATATCATTGGAGTAAAATGGGTTTATAGAACCAAATTAAATGCAGATAGTTCAGTGAATAAGCTGAAGGCCAGGTCGGTTGTGAAGGGCTACTCTTAGCATTTCGAGTAGACTTTACTGAAACATTTGCTCTAGTGGAAAGGCATGATACAATTAGACTCTTGCTAGCCTTGGCTGCCCAAAAAGGCTGGAAAATCTTCCAATTAGACGAAAAATCAGCCTTTCTTAGTGGATTTCTTGATGAAAAAATCCATGTTGAGCAACCTCAAGGTTTCCTTGTCAAAGGCAATGAAGAGAAAGTCTACCTCCTGAAAAAGGCTCTATTTGGTCTGAAACAAGCTCCTAGAGCCTGGTACACAAGGGTACATGAGTACCTAATCCAATTGGGTTTTCAAATGAGCAAAAATGAAGCCACTCTATATGTGAAAACAACAAAGTCAGATGTTGGTTGTGTCCTTGTATGTGGATGACTTGCTAGTCAGAGGAAATAATCCAAACCTTGTGAAGTAATTCAAAATGGAAATTAGTAGGTATTTGAGATGACTGATTTGGGAGAAATAACATTTTTTCTTGGCATGAAAATATGTCAAACTGAAGGAGGAGTCTTTATAAGGCAAAGGAAGTATGCATTGGAGATTCTAAAGAAGTTCAAGATGCTTGAGTGCAAGCCAGTTAGTACACCTTTGGCTTTGAATGAAAAGCTAAGCAAGGAAGATGGTTTTGAAAAGGCTGATGCTTCTCAATACAAAAGTTTGATAGGATGCCTCCTCTACCTCACATCAACCCGACCAGATATTATATTTGCTGCTAGCTTACTTTCTAGATTCATGCATGCTCCTAGTGAGTTACACTTCAAGGCAGCAAAACGGGTGCTAAGATATATCAAAGACACTACTGATTTTGGTGTTTGGTTTCAGCAGAAACAAGAGATCAAGCTTCATGAATTTTCTGATAGCGACTGGGCTGGTTCTCACGATGATATGAAAAGCACATCGGGGTATTTGTTTTCCCTTGGCACTGCTGTTTTCTCTTGGAATTCCAGAAAGCAAGATATTGCTGCCTAGTCTACTGCAGAAGCAGAATATGTAGCAGCTGCTGGTGCTGTCAACTAAGCAATTTGGTTGAGAAAAATATTGCATGATCTCAAGGAAGATCAAGAAGAAGCTACCGAGATTATGGTAGACAATCAATCTACAATAGCAATATCCAAAAATCCAGTATTTCATGGCAGGACAAAGCACATGAAGAACAAGTTTCACTTCATCAGAGAAGTGCAGCAAGCTAATGAAGTTAGTTTTGTCCATTGCAATTCTGCAGAAAATCTAGTTGATATTTTGACTGAAGCATTACCCGAAGAAAGAATTGAAAACAACATCTAGAATAATCTAGTCTAGAAACATCTGAGTGCATTAAAAAAAAATCAATATAAAGATCCAAATTTTTGTATATGCATTTAATGACTATCTAGAAAAATCTATAAAAATATCTAGGATTAGTTAAGAAATTTAATAAGCATTTATTATTAGTCATTTAATGCTAGCCGAGAATGTTTATTGTAAACATTTAATGTTAAGTCGGCTGTACAAGTATAAATATGTCATGTAATGCAAAATGGAGAGTGTGCTTTCCTGAATAACCAAAATCGTGTTCTGCTCCTTGTTCCATAAGTCCTCTGTTTTTCCTTTGTTCCTTACAAGTCCTTATTCTTTTTTTTTTTTTGCATAACAAAATACTCACACAAACCTTTCTCAAATACACCCTTTCTAAAATTTGTCCTTCATATACTTCCAAAACAAAGTTCTTGGTGCTAGACATTGCTGCCTCTGCTAAGGTAGGCTTCCAAGAAGCGCAGACCCGAGAAGGGAACCAAGCAACCTACGCGACATCTAGTCAATTGGCAACCACCTGCAGCTGATCTAATTAAGCTAAATTGTGATGCCGACCTATTTAACAATGCTAAAGGTGGCCTGGGGTTCGTTGCTCATGATCGCGTGAGTGACATCTTGGCAGCTGGACACATGCATATATCTGATCCAGACATTGTAGAAGCCAAAGCAGCCCTCTTTGCACTAGAGAAAGCAGCTGAACTGGGCTTCAAGGACATCATTTTGGAGTCGAATTGCCTCGGTTTAATACAACATCTCAAACAACCGCAGGCTCTCTTTTCATATGTTAGTATGTTAGCTTATGATGTTTCACGTTTTTTTTTTATTAACTTTCGATATGTTTTGTTCTCGCATGCTAAGCAAGATGGAAATAAGGTTGTTCTTGCATTCATTACATTTTACCCCCTTGTACTTTTGGTCAAATTAGGATCACCCCCTGAAAAAAAAAACTGGAATTCGACCCTGTAAACTTTTGAATTCCGTAGTTTATCCCCTCTGGTTGACCCGATTCCATTTCCGTCATGAGAGTTAATGTGGAAGCCCGTACCCCAATTAAATAAAATAAAAATAATTAAATGAAAAAGAGTTACCAAAATACTCTTGAAACCCAGGGTACAAAAACCGATGCTTCGGTACACAAACATTTTCCATGAAAATGTATTAACAACGAGATGTCATAAAAATAAGCGAGATCAACCGGCTTAACAAATAATAAGCCATCACGGCATCCCGCCGACATAATATCACAAATCATCTCCGGCTAACTGCCGATATAAAGATAAAACGTTTATGACATCTCGAGTTATTTATCATGCATATGGCCCTATGGATCCCACCAAGAGATAATGCACAACTACCTGCTGAAGTGACTGCGTCTGATCTCCGAGTCGAAGGTGTAAGTGAGTCTGCACGCTAACTAAAGTCTGAAAAACAACGGTGGCAATTATGTGAGTCGCCTACTCAGTGAACATTAGAAGTCTAAATATACATGAAAGTGAAGTCATGCTCGTAGGGTGAGTAGCTCACGAGCACAAGTACAACATACAAGCAAATCAGAATCACACACCAACACATAAATGTTTTATTGTATTATAGCTCGTATTGTTTGAGCTCAATGCGTTATCTTATTGTTATCCCTATTATTAATTTTTATTATTATGGGCCCTCTACTGTGAGTCTAGTCCCGGTAGCGCATCTGATCAGATCAGGGTGTGAAACCCAAATGTCGAACCTCAGAAGGGGTAGATTCTGAGGCCAAAACCACTGATAAATCTCAAGTGGCCGCTAGCTACCTGAGGGTGCACTCAGACACACCTAACCGGTGCAAGTCTTCCAGGGGTGCACCTACATCCCCTGGGCATGCTAAACAGCATAATGTGACCCGAGG